>JAFIRS010004024.1:0-103567 GCA_018342105.1 Gonioctena quinquepunctata | reverse complement strand
TAAACTGCGATATTACCCCCCCCAAAAATTTTTTTAATAAAGATACCCGGGAAAAATTTTTCCCCAAATCATGTGGGATGGTATCAATATATAGCCCAAGAGGAAAATTGGTTTTTTTGCATTCCTTCAGGCTCTTTGAAAGCGTTTTCTAGCAATTTTGCTATTGTATCAATCTGTGATAAACCATAGGGGGTGGGAGTCCCCAAACTGAAAAAATTGGGAGTTAATGACGACCCAGATCCACCAGAGAGCCGTTATCAGAGAAAATGCCGATGCAGCTCTAGCCCCCGGAAAAAAATTTCATTGTTGCGAAAAACATTTCAAGCTTTTATTATTTTTTTTTCCCCTTTCCAAAAACCCCTTTTCCCCTCGGGAGCTAGTTTTTTTTTTTCCCCAAAAAAAAAATTCCTTTTTTCAAAAAAAAATTTTCCACTCAAAGATTTAATTGGCGCAGTCGTACGGATTTTGTGCAGGGGGGAAAAAAAACATTTTCGTTTGAGAGTTCAAACCCCCCTTGAGTAAAAACAAAAAACCCCAAACCCCTTCGAGTGGACGAAGAGAGTGACTACCCCTGGGAAGTTGGAAAGAATCACCGGAGAAGGTTTTTAAAACTACAATTTTTCGAATCTTCAAAAATTTTTTAAAAAGGAAAATTTTCCCTTTTTTCCCCTTTCCCCATTAAAACCTCTGATTGGGATTTTGTTGAAGATAATTAGGCAGTTCATTGAGAACAATTGACGTTTTTTAGACAATAAATTTAAGAAAAATAAAAATTTTTAATTTTTTGGGGTTTTATCAACCTTTGATGATATTGACGATATTTCAAAAAATATTTAATAGCTTATCAGAAAAAAACCCAAAACCAGTTAGTAATAAAAAAATTTTCCTTTGATATTGGAATATAATATTTTTCAAAATGCCGCAAAAAAAAAAAAGCAGGTCAACCTGTTTGAACTAAATTTTTTTTTAAATCCAAGAAAAACAATCTGAAACCATATGACGGGGACAGTAATCCTTGAATAAATTTATTTATAAATGCGATAAGCTAAAAAAAAAATGATATAGTTTTGAATGATCCAATATTTAACGATCACATTTTCGAATGTATTAAAAAAAAAATTAAAGGGGGAAAAAAGCAGATTATGGGTTGGAAACCCCCCCCAAAATTAAAAATTGGCCCGATCTCAAAATGCTTTGAAAAAATTTTTTTTTCAGACCGAAGAGATCGGGATTCCCCCTTTTTTAAAAATTTTAACCCCGGGAAGTCGCCCCATAAGGAGAAGATTTTTATTAGTTTTGGAACTGGATTGCAAGCCCCCCGAAGCAGTGTAGCCAAAGAATAAAAGGGCAATGAAAAAAATTTTTTAAACAGATGAAAAGTAAAAAAAAATTTTTCTCATTATGATAAGGGCCCTAAAATTTTCCATTGCAGGTTGACAGGTGTTTTGAAAAAAAATTTCAAATTTTTTAAAAAAACCAACATCCTTAGAAGAAGCAATGGATACATTAATGAAAAAAAAAAATTTTTTGAGAAATTATATGGTTTCTCCCTATGAGAATCACAAATAAAAAAATTAAAAAAGCAAACCGCCAATACAGAAGATTTCCACCCCCAAAATGCACCATTTTTAAAAATTTTTTAAAAACCAAAACAAAAAATTTTTTATCGAAAATTTTCCCCCTTTAAAAATCCAAATTTTTTTTGCAATGCCCAATTGGCCCAATCAACCAATAAAATAAAAAAACCAAGAAATTACCATTCACAAAAAAAATTCTACAAATAAAAAATTTTTTTTGGCCCCCCCCCAAAATGTATTCAAACCCAACCAGACCCCTTCTAATCAATTCCCAAAAAACCGGGGAAACCCAAATTTTTCAAAACTTAGAAACCGACAAGAATGCCCCCCGCGACCATTTTTTCAAAAACCTGACCAAGTTTCCAAAAAACATAACCCAAACTATTTTCAAAATTCACAAAGATTTGTTCATTTAACCTAAGACCAAATTTCATTTCGGGGAAGGGGAAATTTTTTTCAAAAGAATATGAAAAACCCCCTAGATTTGATTATCAATTTTATTGAAATAAAAAATTTTGAGGAAAAAAATTTAAAACTTTAATAAAAAAGCAAAAAAAAAAAGGGAATTTTTTGGGAAAAGATTTTTTTCCCCCCCTTTTGAAAAATAAAACACGAACAGACAGATTTTTTGAAGAAGCTGAAAATTTTCATTTAAACCCCCCCAAAAGAAGACTTAGTTGAATAAATATTTTATGCAACAATCCCTTTTCCCTATATAGAAAAAAAGGAAAAAGGGGAAAATCAAATTAAAAAACCGATACTGGAAGTGCAAGATCAATAATCAAACCTTCAATCATAGAAAATCATATCCAAATAAAATATATCAGTCAAATATTCAAAAAACAGCAACAGGTAGTCAGAATGTGAGATATAAATTAGATACCGGCATTTTCGGAATTTAACACAAATTATGAAATAGTTTTTTTTTTATTTTATTTCCAATGAATTTTTATGGAGAATAGGATTAACCGTTTGATAAAAAAATTTGAATATCGATTTGACAAAAAAAAAATTAATTAAAAAACCAAAATGTGGTACCCTTCAAAATTGGGAGAACCTATAGATTCTATTTTTTCTTTTTTAAAAGTTAACCCATATAAAAAAAACAAAAAAAAAAAATTTACCTGTCAGTTTAATCAAGGAGATATTTTAACAATCGTTTTTCCCATTAACGATTATATCTTTAAAAAAAAAAAAAAAGGGGAACCCCCAAAAACCAAGGGTGGATGCCCTTGGGGGAACCCCCTTTATGCCCCCGATATCAATGCACTAGAAACCGAATCAATTCAAAATAATCCCGGGATTGTGTTAAAAATGGGGGGAAAATTTTTTTAAAACCCTGATCACCCCCCCCGAAGTAGATGAAAGCGTTATTAAAAAAAATTTTTTGGGAACCCAATACAGACAATAAAATGAAAAAAAAAAAATTTCCCCAAAAAAAAAAACCCCCAAAAATTAATATAATAGGGGGATATTCAAGTAGAAACCCCCCAAAATTTTCCCTGACGAAAAAAAAAAAACACTGATTTAGAAATAGTACATACTTTTTTTAGAAAACCCTGCATTTCAAATTTACTTCAGAACGTATATTCAATATTTTCAAAAAAACCCCAAAATAATAATTACCACTGGTGATGTAGAGAAACTGAAATGTAGAATTAAAAAAAGTTTTTGAAAATTTCAGAATTTGGGGGTCACACTTCCAAATAAAGCACTGCAAATACCGTGTTTTTCCCCCTAAAAGAATATTTTTGACCCGGGGAAACAAAAATACGCTTTTTCATTTAAAAAAAACCCTTCTTAAACCGGATTTTTTTGTACTACCCTTCAGAATTTATTCAAAAATTCTTCTTTCCAAATTTTTTATTGTCCTACATTTCAAACCCGATGGGAAACGCAAGAAGAAAAAAGAAAAACTCGGAATATTTTCATATAAAAAACTTGTCATAGAGGTATTAAGAAACAAAAAAAATTTTTTAAATTCAAGATTTTATTGGCCCAAAATGATTTTTTATTTTTTCAAATTATATAAATAACTGAAAAAATTTTTCAAAAAAATAAGTATGATCGAAATCCACCAGAAAAAAAAATTCAATTTCACCTACTGTCTCGAAACCTTTGAGCATATTCATCGATACTTTCAAAAAACCCAAAAAGAAAGTTTCACAACAATTATCGATTCATTTTCCTGATATCAAGCATACGACTTAAAGCATCAACTGAGTTTTGATAGTTGAAAATTTATTAAATTTCATTACCCATCATGGATTACCTCTAAAAAAACACAGCTGATTCAGGAACTGAATTCAAAAAATAAAGATTTGGAAACTTCTGTAAATTATATGGTTTTTTAACCCAATTTTTTTCAACAGCCAAAAAAAAATAATTCAAATTCACCTATTGGGGAAAAATTTTCCCCCCCACCTTGATCGAACATTATCGATGCTTTTTTAAAAGGAAGAGAAAAAATTTTTTTCCCCCCCCAATTAAAAAGGAACGAGCTGTTCTTTTTAATAAAACTCAATACATAGTGTTCGAAATTTACCCCATTTAAAAAATTTTAAAAGGTCAACATTAATAATACGGATCCGTTTGATTTGAATGATCATGTAATTGTTTTTCCCTTACGTTCAAAATCCCAAAAAAAAAGCACAAAAAAATAAGGGGTTTTTTTCCCCAAAAAAACCCAAAAAAAAAAAACGAAAAAAAAAAATAATTTTAAAAGGGGGAAAAAAAAAAAGTAACGATCCCCTGATTTTTCAACCCAAAATATTGTAATTTAGGACAAAAGCTAGACATAATGACCGGGGCCAAAAAATTTAAGAAACAAAAATTTCAAAGAAACAGCTTTTTAAATTTAAAAAAAAATTTGGGGGAAACCCCCCATAAAAAAAATTTCAAGAAAAAACCCCCAAAAAAAAAAAAAAACGTTTTTTTTTCAAAAGGGGAAAAAAAGGGAAAAAACTGCCCCTTTTTCCAGGTAATTTTGTACCCAAGTACATTGGAAAAAAAAAAAAAAACCCTGCTTTCCCCCCAGAGAATCCTATCCTTCCTATTCAATTAGGAAAAAAATAAAATTATATATAGCAAACATACATTTTTTTTTTATCTAGATTTCATTTTAATTAATCAATTAAAAAATATAATATATTTTCAATCAAAAAAAATGCCTGATATAAAAAAAATTTTTAACCCTTTTATCTTCCATAGTTTATCAACAAAATATGTTTATTTAGGGGGGAATATCTTGTCGAAATGATGAAAATAAAAATTGAATAACCTTCAACCCCAAAAATTTGAATAAAAAGAGGGGTATAATAGAGGGGAAAAGGGAAAAAATTTTTTTAAAAGGTTTTTTTTTACACTTTACGCTGATGAGGGGAAAAAAAAAACGATTTAGGGTATCGCAATTTTTAGAAAAAAAAACCCAAAAAAAAAATAATAACCGAAGTCAATATGCAAATTTCCCCCTTTTTCAAAAAAATTAATTAATCAATAAATGAAACAATTAAATATTAAATTTAAATCAAGAAAAAAAATTTTTTAAAAGCATTAAAGTATTTTTTTATAACAGTTCGAAAAAAACCCCCACTGATCTGAATAATTATATAAGCCTTTTTTATATTTCCCCAAAAATACTAGACTGTCAAAAAAATAATCACTTTATCGATAACATAGAAGATGCTATCACATTCGCAAAACCAAAAGCTTTACATAATTCGATCATATCCAGTTCAGAATTAAAAAATTTATGAATTATTTGAGTAAAAAATACGAAGTATCGGCAATACCCAAATTTGAAAATTCTATTGACATACTACCAATTTTTTTTGGGAAAAAAATGAAATTTTCAAACACTAAACCAATTTTTGAATTCATGTTCCAATTATTCGAAAAAAAAATCTTTACATTTCATCACCCATATCCAATAATCCAAAAAAAAAAACCCAAAAATTTATCCCCAAAATCCTTATTTGGCACGAGCGACTTTTTGAATCCAACCCCAAAAAAATATTTGCCCAATATTGAGAATACCTACTATTGTATCGGGGGATTACTACCCTGAAGATCCTTGCACAGCCCAGCTGATTGAGGGAAATTCCCAAATAATTGCCCCAACCCCAAAGAATTAATGTAGAAGAATCAATTGTCGAACAAGTAACACAAGAAGAAATCTTGGGGGATTCCTGCTCGAGATAAAAGAATATTTTCCAAATGCAGATGATCGATATATAGAAATTATCAACCCTGTTTTGATAAAAATTCAAAAAAATGTGAAATCCAAATAAATTTCCCAAGAAATGCTTTAATAATTGGAAATACAAAAAGGGCAAACCACTAATATTCCAAAATTCCGCATTAAAAAAACAGAAATCCGGAAGTTTAAAAACCCCAAAATTTTTACCAAACTCAATCTTGATGAAATCTACCATATTAACGACATGGGGGGACGACTCCCCCCTGTGAAGAAAAATCGGTGCCACGATGTTTTTGAAATTACAGGATACCCTTTTTCTAAACCCAGAACTTTAAAAAAAAGTACATTCATATAACCGTTTTGGATTGCTTTATTAACAATTATTCTATAATATTCAAGTATCAAAAAAAGTTAAAACCCAAAAAATGGTGCTCCCCCAAGAAGACTACTGAAAAAGAGGAAATTGAAGGAAATGGTTCCTAACCCCCAAAAATCATTCCATTTTTTTTTCGGCTTAAGGGGGGAGGATTAATGACGCCCCAGATCCCCCAGGGGCCGTTATCAGAGAAAATGCCGATGCAGCCTAGACTCGAATAATACATCAGGCGAAAAAATTTTTTTTTAAGCATTATTATATTCTTTCCCTCCATAACTCTTCTCAGAGCTAGTTGTACTTTTCAATAAAAAAAAATTCTTTTAAAAAGAAGATTTTCCACTCAAAGTATTTAATTTCGGGGTTGTTCCACTTTGTTGTTCCCCACTTTACTTTAGTTTTTTTCAATTAAATTATTTGGGGTTAGTTTTTTGGGATCAGAAGGAGTCTAGTTATAAAAAAAATGATTACCAAGCAATGTTTCTACAAAGAGTTGTCTTCAATTTTTTTCCAGGGGTGTCTCAGTCGCCTTTTTGGTTCTGCCCCTGGGCCTGCTCTTTTTTTTCTTCTCGAATGTCTTCCCCCTATAACTTCGGTTCCTCGGGGGAACTGTGATTTGGGTTTCCCAAATTAACAATTGGAATTAAAATAGTTTTTCCATATGAATATACTTTTTCGAAAATCCACCGACTGCCCAATTACATTTCAAAAAACCTGAGTTCTTTTTAAAAAAGAACTTTATTTGTACAATACAGATTCTGGCCAATCGACCTTTAAAAAACAAAAATAACAGAACCAAATTCGGTGTTGCTGGCATCCCGAAGGAAGGAGACTATGTAACTCTGGGTTGACCTAGATTTCCGGTAGGGTGTCGTGGTGATCATCTGGGTTTGACAGGACCGTCTTTGGGTAAATGTGGATCGTTACATCCTTTTTATATTGTTTTGTTTGTCCAATATAAGATTTTCCACAATCAGAAGGAATACTGTACACCAGTTTATTCTAAAAAAAATGGGAGAATAAATCCAGTTGTTTTCAAATTGTAGGAATCTGTCGATAAACATTTTTAATTTCTTGGGAAAATCCATCCCGATATGGAAATTTGAATGATAAACTCTACCTTTGGGTTTGTTTCTTTTATGTCTGTTCGTCGTCTTTATTAATGATTCTATTTATTAGTGTATTGGGATAACTATTTGTTTTTAATATATCCCCAAAACCTCAAATTTTTTTGGGGGAAAAAAAAAAAAAACTGAGTGTGATGGCTCTAATAATTAGATTAGGGGGCTTTTGACTTTCTGACTGAAAAGGTTTCCCCGAAAGATAGTTTAGAATTCTCCCCGAATTGGAAAAATTTCCCCCGAACCAGTTACATTTTATTGTACCATTACCCCCCTTATGACTAATAAACCCCAAAAAGGGATTTTTTTTCATTTGTTCCTCTTCAAAAATGAACTGAATTTTTTGGGAAAACCCTTAAAAATTTAAAAAACTTCCTGAGTCTTGTCAGCGGGGATATAAAAGTATACAGTCATCTACATTTAAAATTTTGGTTTTTTAAAAAAGGGCCCAGGGGGATATTTTTAGTGATCAAAATTTTCCACTATGTTTGCTAGAACAGGGCGGGGTGGATTATGGGTGTCCCTTTTTTTTTGTGAAAAGTTCCATTAAATAAAAAAATAGCTAGAACCCCAAAAAGAAATCAATCAATTACAAAAAAATTCAATGGAATAACCGTATAAGCAGATATTGTATCCCATTCCGATATTGAAATTTCATTGGGGCGGGAAAAATTGGGGGTTTTTTTAAAAAGGGGAGACAATATCTAATGAGATAAGAATGTTGTTGTTGGTTAAAAAAAATGTCTTTAGAAAATTATTTGAACCCCCAATGAGTTTTTAACAATGGGGTTGTTGGATTGAACGGGTTTTGGTGGAAAAAAAACATGGTTTATTGTATTGGATTTCAACTTTTAATTTTTATTCCACCTCACGGAGCTCCTCAAGAATCCCATGATTCCATTATTAAACCCCCGTGTGTCCAAAGGGTACCAGCTATCAGTAGTTTCCGTTCTACTAACTCATTGAAATCACCCGGAAATATTTATGTAACAGGTGCATTGGTAAATTAAGCATAGTCAACCCTGTACCTTGTTGCACTTTAGTGGATATTGACCCTACCCCGGTCTCGGTTTTCAATTGGGAGAATATGTTCGTGAACCCAGTGGTGACAATGGGTTTTTTTTCAATTTTCCGATTTTTTTCCTATAAGTCTCGTTCTTTACATATAATGAGTGTTTCAACCGTGGTTTCATTATACATGAACTTGGGTGCAGTAAAAGAAATAACCCCTTCCAGGGTTATAACCAAGTTTGGCTGCTTTTTGTTGGTTCTATGGATAATATCGGTTTTACAAACCGATGGATTTTTTTGAACATCAGTTTGTATAAACCAGGAGTCCTTTAAAATTAAATGTATCATTGATAAAAAAATATCCGCACATTAAGCCCGTTGCATAAAACAATAGGAAAGTTTTTCGTCCTGGATTGAAATAAACCCAAAGGTATCATCGAATTTTTTTTCGGTACCCGGGAAATTTTGTCATCTATTTTGTCGAGGTAAAGGGAATTGCAAATTGTCGCAAGAATTGTTTTCGGATCCTCAGAGGTTGTTTACTTTCATCAAAAAAGCTTTCACCCAAGTCTTGTGGTGGCTGCTATATTGAATGTTTCTTCTGCAGATAAATCTTGAGGAGTTGTATGAAAAATTTTTGGGTTTGCTGATGTCTGTGAAAGGAGTTGGTTCCTCCTTTTTCCCAATTTGTTTTGACGGCGGTTGTCCCGGAAGAAAAAATGCTTTCAAAAGTTGTGTAAGGGTTCATATGTTTTTCAATTGGATTAGATGTTGGGGGATATCGGTTTCAAACTTTTATATTTGCTTTTTAAAAGCTCTCCTTGTTTTCCCCAAAACTGATGTTGTAATCGAGTATTCATATAGAATGAACATCGGAAAACAACCCTCTACTTTATATAGAAATGAATAAATCAAACCCCTTTCTATAACGTCCATCTGTAATGGAACAATCTTTATCGATAACAAGAACAAATTTTTGCTTCCAACAATAAGCACAAAGTTCTTAAATTTTCCATAGACATATTAACACTAAGATGATCATCATATATATGCTTCAAATTCGTGGGGATCTTGTTGAAAAAAAAATGAGTAAATTCATATTTCTCATGAGTTTTGGGAATGTGGAATAAGTTTGACAGAGGTGGAAACAATCGACATGTTGATGGCGGGGCCCAAAAGAAATAGTTCTCTATTATATTTTGATACATGGGCAACTCATTAAAATTATGACTGTTTTTGTCGATATCAGAGGGTTGAAGAACAACCGGGGATCAGTATATTTATAAACCGATTTCGGGGTAGGGGTTCCAGTTGATTTCAAATAATTATATTTTGGTTGAAAAGTGGCTTGGAATATAAATACACGTTTGTAAATCGTAGACCATGGAGGGTTTCTCCAGAGAGATAACATACAATTCGTCTTGCCAGACCAATGGAACCAATGGCAATCCTCCCCTTGGAATCTCCTCCAAAGAGGGTGCCGTTTTCCTAAAATTGCAAAGTTAAGTTCATCAGGTTTAAAATTGGAGTAATATTTGCTTCTCAGTCTTCATTATGGTAGTTTGGTATATATATATATATATATATATATATATATATATATATATATATATATATATATATATATATATATAAAAATAGTCCAGATATAATTTGGGGAGAAGAAAGACGTCGATTGTTAGTTCCCAAAAGAAACTCTACAAAAAAAAGGTGGGTCTTTTAAAAACCTGACCCAAAAACTTCCTGAAAAAAACACGTTCCGGCATATAATTATTGTGGACCCGGAAAAAAAGTTAAAAAACGGTTATGGCATACCCCCAGAAAAATAATAAAAGCTAAAATCCACCACGCAAATTGCCCAACGGTGACCAAATTGGGAGGAAAAATTTGGAATATGGGAAAATTATGAATATGAAAAGTAAATTGGGTATGGGATTAAACAGAAAAAAACGTTTGTTGAAAAAAAAAAAGAAATGTGGTAAATTGAAAATTGCCAAGAAACCAAAAATCAAACGGAGAAAGAGAGTGATAAAAACCCCCCAAAAAGGTGGTTTTCTTCCATTGTTGTTAGCGCTTCTAGGAGCTCTGGGAGCAGTAGGAGGTGGTGCAGCTTCCATTGCTTCTGCAGTCAATGAAGCGAAGGCCGATCGGGAACAACTTGCTGAACAAAAGAGACATAATATTGCCCTAGAACGAAAAGGAAATGGAATGTATCTACGGCCTCGCATTGGATACGGAATGCAAGCTCAAATATATCGAAAAAACTGTCAAAAGTTTTCCCGCACAGAGCATTAACCAATATCGATCTCATAGAAAATGCTACTCGTTTGAAAATTCCATACTTTCGAGGTGTTTTTATGAGGGACAAACTTCCACGAAAAATTAAAGAGAAAGAATGTGTAAGTTAATCTTGAGCTGATGGGAAAAGGAACCCACTGGACTGCATATGTGAAGAAGAAGGACATGTTATATTTTGATAGTTATGGAGATCTTCGACCACCAACCGAAGTGATGAGATACTTTTTCAGTAATAATGACGTGAAAACAATTGAATATACTTATGATACTGTGCAAAAATTCAACTCCTATCGATGTGGACATTACTGTCTTTTTGTTTTAACCAATTCCAATGATGTATTTTAGTCATTCATCAATAAACAATCATTGGAAAAACATGTCTCATACTTCCACTGTAAGTAATCCATCCTCCATATTGAGTTATTATTTCAACCCACCACTATATTTGGATGAGAATTTTGAATATAAGATAGGTTTAGCAAATTTTGATTCATAAAATATTACAAAATCTAACAATGTCTTTGTATGGGGTGACGTCGACCAATTCCAATATATCATTCCAGAAGGTTTTTATGATATAACCGATATTATTGAACTACTAATTGAAAAAATGAGCAGTAGTGATGAAGAAAGTGTTGCGAAAATAACACCAAATTGGTTCACATCCAAAGTAACCATTGAAACGAATACAAAAATAAATTTTACAGTTGATAATTCTGTAGGACAAGTATTGGGATTTGGTAAGAGAATTCTTTATGCGACTGATATCTATACATCAGTTCATAGAAGTGAAAATCCTTTTCAGTAAATACGATTTGTATCGATTGTAATATTGCAATGGGCTCGTTTGTGAATGGAGAGCCAGTACACGTCATTCATAAATTTTGTCCAAGCGTGTCAGGAGGGTATAAAATAGTAGAGAGTCCCCAAAATATCTGGTATTTCCCAGTTACCATCAAGACAATCAATAACATCACAGTCAATCCGCTTACATTTGAGGAAAAAAATCGATTAAAAAAGGGTTTGGAGATTTGAAAAGTCAACACCGAGACAATCATATAAAAGGAAAATGAAATGAAAGTGTAGAGAAACACAGTATCACGAAAACTGCCAAATTGCTCACATCAGACAATATACAATTTCTCCAGTCGTTAGGATTAAAAGTTCTGATATAATGGACATATTACATATCACAAGACAACCATTCAGTGATGCTACGATTGAGGATTATCAGTTCCACACATATCAACCCTATATTAGTAGTGAGATTAAACATAATGATGAAATAAGAATTCCTATCCAAGACTTGAAATTCATACATCTATATAGAGGGTAAGCTCACCCGCCTTGATAGAACTCCAACTCAGAAAGTGAAGTTTATCAACAATGCTATAGCGTATCTATTTCGTGAGCTCCGTTATGAATTGAATGGTGTATTTGTAGATAGTGTGAGAAATATTGGATTGGTATCGACAATGAAAAATTATTTATCTCTTAATGAAAATGAGAGTATTTTTCGAAGATTTCAGGAAAATTATCGTGAATATGAGACAAGAGTTAGTATTAGTTCGTTGATGCGTTGACGAGTGGTGATGATTCGGAAAAAGCAAAAGTTGACATAACCAAACTGAGTTGGAATGTTTCTCATGTAACACCTAGCATTCAAGAACAATTGCGGATAAATGTTTATTATCTTTATGGGAATTTTTTAATGAAAGAATAAATATTATCATGAATATTTGTATTTCATTTATCCTTCAACAGGTCATAGAAGGTTATTGAACCTCGTTCTGAACTAGTAGAAACAGGTTTCAAACCAGTTTGTGGAAGTCATCGAACCTCGTAAAGACTGAACTAGTATAAACCGGTTTTAAACCACTATTCACAATCATCGAACTGGTTGATACAATTTCCCCACCAACATCATTATAGCTTCAACAAATATATTTCTATTAGTATCGTTTGAGCTATCATTAAGAAACGAAATGTGAATATTGTACTAAGGATTTTTCCACTTCGAGTACTTTGTTTCGATATATACGTAAAAATTGTTCCTTCAGAGGCGTTTATCCAAAAGAAGAGAATTGAATAATGCAACAGTGGCAGATATCCTACCAACCTCGAGTCGACAAAAAGTGAATTTAACCAAAACACATATGGGAAATGGTATAGAAAAACTCCATCACGCATTCACAAACAGAATAGTGAGTTATCGATTCTCCAGTGCGAAATTAAATCTGGATTATAACAGCTTTTTTCAAGAGGAAATCCAAAAGTTCTGGATATTATCTCTGAATATCTCAACAAATATATCAATTCGAAAAATAAATTTAGAACTCTTTGGTCAATATGTGATACCCGAAAACAGTTATCTGATATAAAATCTTTCAACACTAGGAATAAAATAATAACGCTCTCCACGGACTTGAACCAAATATATGAAGATTTCAAAAATGAGATGAGACAAAAGCTTCAGAGTTTGTGGTTTGGTTTGTGGATGTGAATATAAATAAATATATTACACTTTCTGCATCTTCATATATAAAATTACCGAAAGCCATAGAAGCCAAAAAGCTGTGTTGAATTTGTTAACGATGATAGACATTGCTTTGTGGTCATAAGACAATATTTCCTGCGAATGGTTCGTCTACAAACACTGCCTCATAGCCCCATTACAACACATTATTAAATTTTGAGGGGATCGACTTTCCTGTGAAATTGGAGGGTATATCGAAATTTGAAATTCTGAATCATATTTCGGTGAATGTGTTTGGAGTAGATATCCACTTCAAAGTTGGTTAATGGATAACCGACATCGTTGAACCATTGTATTTCACATCAAACCGATCGGCAACACATGTTGATCTTCTACTTCTCAGCGATGATGACGGGAATAACCATTACTGCCTCATAAAAGACTTGTCCAAATTGGTTTCCAAACAAAAATCAAAACATGATGGTCGAGTGTATATTTGTGATGGATGTCTTCAGTTCTTCCCGAAACAGGAGAAATTGAGTACTCATCAACTTCATGATTGTAACCACATTTGTGTTACACTACCAACATCAGATATGATTATCAACAAATTTGGTGAGACATTACTTGAAACATCTGAAAACATTAATTCCACTTACTAAGGAAGAAGAATACAAGTTTCAGACGTCACCAACATGTCATATATGTGAAAGACCCTTCACATCGGAAGATATAAGAGTCCACGATCATAATCACCTCAATGGAGCCTATATCGCTGCAGCGCACTCAATTTGTAATATACATTATGAAGTACCGAAGTTTATACCAGTATTCTTTTATAACACGACAAACTATGATTGTCACTTGGTCATAAAGAAATTGGCTACTAATGGAGAGAGGATTTCCGCTATTGCACAAAATACAGAGAAATAGGTTTCATTCTCCAAATCAATTTTGGTGGAACAATCAATGAACACTAAGGTTCGTGGATTCGTTCCGATTTTTATCGAAATCTTTGGATAAATTGAGTCAAACATTGGAATCTTTCCAATGTAATGAGATTAGGAAATATTTTCAAGACGATAAAAAATTTAATATGATACGACGTAAGGAAGTTTTTCCTTATTCATATGTTGATTGTTTCGGAAAGTTGGAGCAAACCTCGCTACCAACGCAATCTGATTTTTTCGATACCCTCAGTGGAGATGCCCTTTCCGATGATGATTATGGTAGAGCGCAGGAGGTGTGGGCAGTATTTGAATGTTCGACTTTGGGAGAATATTCTGATATCTGATGTTCTCCTTCTTGCCGAGTCTTTGAAAACTTTCGAAAGGTAAGTTGGATCCTGCTCAATACATGACAGCACCATCCCTGAGCTGGGATGCTATGCTTCGTTATACAAAAATCGAATTACAACTGCTCACCGATATCGATATGCAGCATTTTTTCAAAAAAGGTATTAGAGGTGGAGTCAGTCAGTGTAGCAAGAGAAGAGCTATTGCAAATAATGAATTTGTATCTACATATGATCCTACCAAGCCAAAATCTTTCATTGTTACCTAGATGCCACAAACTTATTGGTGCTCGCAATGAGTGGAATTCTTCCCACTGGTGATTTTCGATGGTTGGAACAGAATGAAATTGATAATTTTGATTGCCTGCAAATTGAAGATACATCAGCTGAAGGTTTTGTCTTGGAAGTTGATTTGGAATATCCACAAACTCTCCACAACACACATAACGATTTACCATTCTGTCCCGAAAACATGATACCTCCTAAAAGTCGATACCCCAAGTTGATTCCCAATTTACCTAATAAATTTAAGTACATAATCCATTATAAAAATTTGAAGCAATGTTTATCATATCGATTGGTATTGAAAAAGATTCATAGAGTGTTGGAATTTTCACAATCTCATTGGTTGAAACCATATATTGATCCCAACACCAACTTACGAAATGCTGCTAGAAATGAATTTGAGCGTGAGCTGTACAAATTCCTCGTTGTTAACAGTATTTACGGAAAGAGTCTTGAAAACGTGGAGAACAGACAAGATATCAAATTGTGTACTCATTGGAATAATTTACAAGGATCTATTGGTGCTGAGGGACTGATTTCAAAGCCTCATTTCAAATCTTGTTCGGTTTTCAGTGAAAATCTAGTAGCTATCCAAATGGAAAAACTACAAATTTGCTACGATAAACCAATATATGTAGGATTTTCTGTTTTAGATATTTCTGAAACAGTCATTTACGAATTTTTGTATGGATTCATCAAACCTGAATATCAGGAGAATTCAACCCTTTGCTGTCTGTCAGCAAAGACATATTGTGTTAACTCTGTGGATTCATCAGCAAACGACTTGAAAACTATAAAAAAAGCCAAAGGCGTCTCCAGAAATGTTGTGAAAATTCCATTCAGTTTTCCGATTATGTACGAGTTTTTGAATCGGAGACTTCCATATTACGGAAAATGTATACATTCAGTTCTACTTTACACACTATTCATACAGAGCTCAAGAATAATGTTTCTTTATCAAGTCATGATGATAAAAGATTTATTTTTCCGAATGGGGAAACACTGGCCTGGGGGCATTATTTCTTGAAGGGGAATTCCAAGTTGGATTTATCATTAAATATAGCGGAAAAGTTGTAATTTATTTTATGCAAATAAGTAGTTTTATTCAATTACACAAATACATCATTCAGTATTTTCATACAAAAGTGACATCTAGATTGAGCTTGGGGGCAACTATCTACGTGAGTGCGCCATTCTGGACGATTGTAGTGTACAAAACAAGGTAATTAAATTTGGAGATTGAATTCCTATCTATATTTTTGTGGTAGTTTATACCATGCATAGAGCAATTTCAGTGGTCTCACCTTGTTGCTTAGATAATCCAAGGAAAAATATTGAAGTTCTTCAGCACTGAACTCATCTAGGGGAATTCCCTGTTTATGCTTAGAAATGACAGCATTCACATTCCATTGTGAAGGATGTCAACTAGTGAAGTGAAGAGTAACACTGATGAGCACACAGCTATATAGTATATTAACCAATGAACCTTGGTTAATGTAGGCTCATTCTTTTCATCTGCATGTGGTGGGGACAGATACAGCTGATTCCATTCAATTTTTTCTGTGGAATGGTTTCGCCTCATCAGTAACTTGAACTATGTACTATTTTTTGGAATTGGATATTTCCAATATCTCACATTATCACTTGTATAACGACTCATTCGATGCCAGTAGACAGGCCATGTCTAGTTTTGAGTGCCATTATTATCAAATCGAATGAATACCTCTTTTACATCTCGAGATTGATGTAGAAATAAAATTCCTTGTGAAATTAGCTTGTAAAATCAGCATGTTTGTTATCATCTTGAGATCTAAAACACAACTGATGTTTGTATACTATTTTATTTATATAAAAGACGATAGAGTTTTTAATATTTTTATTTTTCAATTTTTTTGTTCCTCCAATCTGCTATGTCGTAATCGCTCTGCCTGCCGAAATTTTCTCTTTTCTTTTTGATTTTCCAATCAACGGTTGTCTGATGATATCCCTGTCCGTCCAGGTTCGGGGTGTATGTCGTATAGTTGTCTGCGTCCCAGTTCTCCTCTCGTTCTAGGGTGGGCAGGATTGGTGGATCCATTATGAAATATGGGACACTGGTGGACATATCAACGAAATCTGGGGCACTGGTGAACACATTATTCATCACATCTTCAACACGTTCCTGACACACAGTAGTGGATTGGATCTTCTCCATATCTGGTAGGTGAATTCAAAATTCCGTATGGATCTACAATAAATTTTATTTTCACTTGGTGTGGACAAAATTGTAAACAAGTTCTACAACACTTCAGAATATTATGATCTACTTCGAAAAGAGTTCTGTGATATATAACGAGAAACCGATCTACAATTACAACAGATGCTACGTTCTGATACTTCTTCCATACTATTCTCTTCGATATATATTGTAGATCCCACCCCTCACAAACACAACACTTGAAGTTAGATCAGGAATAAACCAGTTTCCAAAAGTTAATGTTCGATGAGTGTTCAATGAACTGGACAACCAGTTTGGTATTTATATTTTCTACAACAGCAGATCCTGCCAAACTAGTTCCCAAAGTCAATGTTCTAGGAAGATTCAATGAACTGGAAAACCGGTTAATATTTCAAGGTCAATGAGTTTTGAAGAGGGGATGTTGATATATATCCAGACATCTTTGGAACATTCGTCACTCTCGTAGTACTGTTCACTCATCTCGACATATTTGACACAACAATTATATAGATCTACAATGGCGGACTTTGGTGATTTTAGTGATTCTGAGTTGATGGACTTTGATATGGAAAACTTGGATTTCAAAATAATTTTCGACATTATAGTGGATCTGTAGACACTGTAATACCTGAATTGAGCCTATGTTTTGCTTGTAATGCAGCGGTATATCATCAGATTTTGTGCAAAAATTGTTATATATGTACCACCTCACTGAATTCAACTTCCCACACAATGGAGTCCCCATAGATATCGGCTCCACGAATACAAGAAGGAAATTGAGTTGTGTTTATGAACATATTCGAATAAATATTGAAATATTTTTTTTGTGCTTTTCTGATCCATCACTCACTATAATATATTTATATTATACTTTATTTTTTTCATATTATTTTCCATCATCCCACAAAACCTGTATTGAACCCATATTCAAGTATATATCAGATCTTCTGTAGTACCCTACAGAGAAGCACTCATATTATTGAACCAACTCTGACTTTTTGATAGTCACAGTTTTTCCCATTTTTTTTATCACCAACAGCAATTTTCATTCATTACTTCTTTGTATTAAAATACATTTTATTATTCTTAATCTATCACGCCATCGATCATCATGTATCAAATCTTATAATATCAAAACATTGATATTAATACATACTACATTTTACATTTGTTGTATCATTTCTCATTACCCACTGAAACATTATTTTCATTCCTCTATAATACAAACCAACATATTCAAGAAGGTTTTCAACTTGTTTTCAATCATCAAACATCACAAGATTCACGTAGGTTTTTCAACTTATTATTATTGTTATTAGTATTATTATTATTCTTATTATTATATCGCAACATCTGTCGTCGCCTATCCAATCTTTCTACTTTTTTCTAGTCTTCGGTCATCCGATATTAGAGAAACTTTCCGTTAATTCCCCATCTATATTTCATACCATGATCAACATCTCGATACTACCCATGCCTTCCTCCTTCTACTGAGTCTGTCATCTTTAGACTTTACTAAGTCACGTTCTGTGCACGCATCTTGCATTCAAGTGAGCTTCTAGCATTCAGCACACGAGGTCGCTACGCATATTGCATTGAATATGCGTCGGTTCAGTCCCTCGACAATTCCTCAGATGCTTTTCATAGCAACTACATACAAACACTATACTGTAGGTTTTTTCTTTATATTTTCATAACTGAGACCTGTTTTTGTTGCACAACTATAGGTGACTATTTCCATTCGTGAATAAGACTTCATCATTATTCACTTACGAAGTTAGGAAAAGTCACGGCCATGGTTTATTTTTCACTTCACAGATGTTCAATATTTTCCATTTTAGAATTCGCATACACACTTTATTATCTGTTCTCAAGACACACAACTAGACTTTTCTAATACAGAGTGTTTCCACCCCACATAACTTTTTTTCCCATTTTAACTAGAAATCACATTCACTTTCATATCGCACGAGTTAATTTTTTGCTACAGGGTGTCTGCTCCACCTTCAGTATATATCATAGTGAACTACGAAAGATATGTAATGAAACTCAAGATGGTTAATATATATTTATTGTCAGTACATAGTCACATGTGTGCAATCGGGAATACTAAATAAACATCACATTCCATTCATATTTATAATAATAATCGACTTTATTTACACACACACACACAATAGAAAATATATATGAGTTTATACAGGGAGAGGTAAATGCTACAGGGTGTCTGCTCTACCTTCCGTTTATATCATAGTGAAATAAGAAAGATATGTAATGAAAATCAAGATAGTTAATATATATTTATTGGTAGTCAATCGTCAGATGTGTGAAATTGGGACTACTACATACAACTCACTTTATTCACCAATAGAAAATATTTTTATATAAGTTTATAAATGTATATGAATAGGCGAAGTATCAGCTACAGCTGTTTTTCATCTTACCCCTGATGGAAAATAATAATGTTTCATAGAGCTTTATAAACTACTAGTACTAACCTACCTATATTTTCTATACTATATATGGAGAGATAATGATAAACTAATTCTATTACTCTTAACACTATGATACAAAAAATTCCTAAATAATGCCAGAGGCATAAAAATGGAAATATTAACAGGGTTTATGAAAATATGGTTTAATCCATATCAATGCTTTCAATTTTGTCTGCAATGGCTATGGATTTCTCCGTATCTTCATAAACCCTGGTGATTTGTTTTAATAGATCCTCTAATTTTTTTTCATAATACCTAATTTCTTGTTTTTTCAATTTTAGTGTTTTTAAATAGCGTACTTTTCTCTTTCATCTCTCTGGCATTATTCATGAAATTTCTATTTATGTCTTCTTCCTTCTTCTTCTGGATTCCACTCACTTTGGAACTCATCCCGTATTTCTTCCATGGAATCGGCTATGGATTCCACATCTTTCCCTCCCATGTAAAGACTGTCCGATGCCCTTGAAGATGCTCTCTCCTCAGCCCAGTCACCATTTTGCAACCTCTTCAGGTGACTGCAGTTTGACCCTCGGGACTGCCCTCCTTCGGTATAGCCGGTTCCATAAAACGCCCTGGGGTTGACGGAAGTGGTCTGCGTGGTCCTGGAGATGATGGTGGCTCTATGAACTGTCCAGGGGTGGTCGGCCTGCCTGAATAACCACTCGGTCCTGGCGTTGTGTGAAAGTTTGAAAGTAGGAGTCGAAAAAATTGGTATTTGGGCTTATCTTTTTAAAAATTAATCACAAATTTCAGGATTTTTTAAAATTCAACACTAAATGTTGAAGTGAGGTTGAAAGTTTGTAGGAGTACCGTTAGTTTCTTCAAGTGGAATTATAGGTCTTTGTTACAAATACATAAATACATGTTTCAGTGTTTTCCGAAATTCAACCCCTAAAGGGGTGATATAGGGGGTTGGAAATTTCTATGGGGGTTTCGTTACTTTTCAAGTTAGGATCATGAAAATTGGAATTTGAGTATTCGTTACAAATGACGACATACATATTTCAGTGTTCAGTGTATGGGTGGATAAACACTCCCAAGTATGCAAAAAAAATGAACGAATTGCACAGCAGTTCTTTGAGAAAATATATTTTTATTTACGAAACTAAAAATAGCTGAATGAATTTGATATTCTCAAATTAATTGTTCGAAAGATAGATTGACCAAAGATAACTATGGAATGGCCACATTAGTCAAGGGGCAAACATTTAGAAACGGACACACGATTCCTTCAATTTTCGGATCGAGAAGAATTGTTGTAATTTTCCCCGTTGAAAATTCAAATATAACATGAATTCTGATAATTTTATCCAGTTTCAAATGTTATTTGGGAAATATTCTCATCAAATATCATCGTACTAGAGGATTGAATCGTAAAATCTCTGAAATTTTCCCTCAAGCATTTTGCCTCTAGGAAATTTAACTCATGCAATTTGAGGCCAGATAATAAGACCGCAAATCGCAGTCAGTAAAATTTCCAGGCAAAATGCTTCCTCGAAAATTAAAAAAAAAATGCGATAAAACCCCTTGCACATATGATATTACCCTCGATAAAACGTAAATTAATTGAATATTGATCAGACTAGGCAAACAGAGTATTTTTCTTCGAATGTTCAACGAGGGTACACTCCTATATATCTATCCTTCACTTCTTTACATGAGTCTGCATATTGCTCAGATAATTCGGAAAAATATATCGTCAGCTCTTGCACTACAAAACGATTGGAGATAGTGACTAAAGTTTATCTTTCAGTCGCAGATGATTCCACATCTGATTTTATGAACATCCAGTTCATATTTTCAAGAAAATCAATCTATCATATCCCATGATAGGTTTAAATGTGAGATTGCTTCTAAAAAATGTGTTTCCCATTTCTTCCGGGCTTCCTGATAATCGTGGAAGCGTGAAATAGATTTTCGTCAACAAAAATGCATTGAAGACCTATTGAATGCGATGTATCATTGCTACAAATGATTTCTGGTGGGTACTCTCTTTTGGAAAACATTCTTCTTCGCCTCATTCATCTATATGAGTTCTTAATTGAGATTGGAATAGAAAATCAAATAACTATGTGAATAAAAAAGCAAATTTTATATTTCCGATTTTTTATTTTGAGAGTCTTTTCAGAATATCTATCAGATGTAGTTCAATGCCCAGCGTGGTTTCAGCCAAGGAAGTAGTTGTTTTTTGTTAAAAAAAAAAATTTTTTTTGGATTTTCTATTTCAGAAAAATATTTCCATTAATATTCATTTGAGAGTTTTCCCTTTTCAAATGAGTAAAAAACAAATTTTAAATTTCAGATTTTCTCTTTTGAGAGTCTTTTCAAAATATCTATCAGATGTAGTTCAATGCCCAGCGTGGTTTCAGACTGGGAAGTGGTTGTTTTCTGTTAGATATTCCCAAAAAATAACTTAATTTTTATCGTGGATTATTCTATTCACAGAAAAATATTTCCATTCAATATTCATTTGAGAGTGTTTCCCTTTTCAACATGAGTAAAAAAGCAAATTTTAAATTTCAGATTTTTTCTTTTGATAGTCTTTTCAGAATATCTATCAGATGTAGTTCAATGCCCAGCGTGGTTTCAGCCGGGGTAGTAGTTGTTTTCTGTTAAACATTCACAAAAAATAATTTAATTTTCATCGTGGATTTTTCTATTCACAGAAAAATATTTCCATTCAATATTCATTTGAGAGTATTTCCCTTTTAACATGAGTACCCCACAAGAGGTTATCCTGAACGATGGAAGACTGTGACTAAAGTTTATCTTTCAGTCGCAGATGATTCCACATCTAATTTTATGAACATCCTGTTAATATTTTCGAACAAATCAATCAATCATACTCCATAACAGTTTTCAATGTCAAAAAACACTGATTTCAAAGTGTCTCTCCGCAAGAAATGTTTCTAACTTTCCATCTTTGCAAAGTGAGATTGCTTCCAAAAATGTGTTTTCCATTTCTTCCGGTCTTCCTGATGATCGGGGAAGCGTGAAATAGATTTTCGTCGACAAAAATGTATTGAAGATCTAGTGAATGCGATGCCTCTCTTGTGTCAATGTTACAAATGATTTCTGGTGAGTACTCTCTTTTGGGAAACATTGTTATTTACCTCATTCATCTCTATGAGTTCCTAATCAAGACTGGAATAGAAAATCAAATAATCATGCCAATGAAAAGGCAAATTTTCAATTAGGGTCTTTTTAGAATATCTATCAGATGTAGTTCAATGTCCAGTGTGGCTTCAGTCGGGGGAGTGGTTATTTTCTGTTAGTCATTCACAAAAAGTAACTTAATTCTTATCGTGGATTTTTTTATTCACAGAAAAATATTTCTATTAAATATTCAATTGAGAATATTTCCCTTTTCAACATGAATACCTCACAAGAGGTTATCTTGAACGATGGAAGATAGTGCCTCAAGTTTATCTTTGCAGGTGATTCAACATTTGATTTAATGAACATCCTGTTCATATTTTCAAATAAATCAATATTTTCATTCTGAATTGTTTTTATAATGTTAAATTCAATAAATGCGTTTTTATAATGAACGTGTTTTTTATTCAGGTGACTCCCTCATTTTACGGGTTCAAAAATCATAACTATAAATAAGTTTTTCCACTGTGTGTACAATATTGAGAAAAACAATATTAACACAATTTAAATTCGCAAGAAGAAAGTGCCACCACCAAAAATTACCATTTCCATTAATGTCTAATATCGCATCAAACATTATTCTTGAAGAAATATATGATAAAAAAATCATTTCATTTAACTCGAAAACTCATTTCATATAAGATTTTTGTTCGAAAATCATATGTGCCAATTGTTTTTTTATATACTCCAAGAATGAACCCATTCAGGGGAGTTCAAGTAAGAAAAAATATTAAATGATCTAACAATAGAGTCAAATTCTAAAAGTCAATGAAGGAGTTTCTTTAAGCAACAGACAATAGAGTGATATATAATTATTTTTTTTCATTGAGGTTTTCCATTATCATTCGGCAAATGATTCCGAGGAAAAAATATTGAACCAAAACTGGATAATTTCAAGTTTTACTCCCAAACGAATATTTTTCTCCAAAATTTCGCAATGAACTATCAATAGATGAGAAATTCTCTGAAAGTTTTGAGAATAAAAAAAAATCTGTACCTTCATCAGAAACTGGAATGTTCAACTCCTTGTGTTTTTCTCCTCTACAAAAAACATGCCTATTACTGTTTCAGGTCCGAATTTTCGGGAAGTATTTCTGAATGATTGAATCCTATTCGACATAATATACATTATTTTTATAAATAATTCATGAAATAGCACCGATCAGAACTTCATGAGAACATAATGTTACTTCCTTCAGGGTCAAATATGGAGATAAGATGACCAATCTCTCATCCAATTGTTTGTTCAGGCTTTTTGTATAATCGATCGCTTCCTTAGCGGGAAGAGAAGGAACAACAAATTATATATCTCATATATTCATGAAATTGATATTTCATTCTGAAATTTCGGAGTTATACATATTAATTTGGAAGTAAGATTAAAAAAAAGTGAATAATAAATTTCTGTTCAATATTTCATTAATATCAATACTCAAAAGAAAATAAAAACTTTCCGATAGAAGAAAGAAATATCACTCTACGAACTGCTGCTCACATAACATTTGCCGTTGATTGCTCTAGACAGTTTTCCATGGAAATAATAATTGTGAAAATATAGATTTTTTTGTTTTTATGCCAAATGAATTCATGGTTTCATGTGATTGTAATACCCCAAAAAATATTGAGTACTCATCACCAAATAGTTCAGTTTTTGTTTGGTTCTGATTCGTTTTCCATATCGAAAGATATCTATGGTCGAAAAACATGCACAAAAAAAAAACAATTGCCTACTTTCCTGAGAAGCTCAATTTTGTTATCTCTAGTTGTTCCTGAAACTAGCTTTTCCGATATATTATTTTCCATCATATATTTCTGCATATTTTAATTCAATCGGACGAAATATATACTACTTCTATTTTAATTCTTTGATATTTATTCATAATCGATCTCTAAGCACCCTCCCGATTTTAATATTTTTTACTATCCAAATAAAACAGGGGATAATCTTAATCAAGCATTACAAAATCAGATTTTGTAGAGAACAAATAATTCTTTCGATGGTACCCATATGGTACCGCAGAACATTCAACCAGATCTTTGAATTACTAACAGAAAGATGCATATTGTCGAGTTATTACTTCAATATATTCGATGTTGCAGCATTCTAAGATTGAAAAAATAAATTAATGAACCGGAACTTTATGTGTATATATTTCACCGCAATTTAGAACTAATGAGAGTAATCCCTGTGTACAATGGAAAATCTCTTTCCTCAACAGTCTCATCTGGGCTTGAATTCAATGTGATGATTTCAGGTGGTTCAACCTATTTTGTATAGGTGAACTGTTCTTTCCTTCCCCCTTTTTTATCAATTAATGTAAGTGGACTCAATAACAAAAAAAAAACATGAAAAGTTCTATGAATTTTATTTCAAAATACCGTGAAATTGCAGTTTGAGAAAGTCAATAAAAAAGTTTCTTTGCCTCAAAAAATTGTTGAGAATTTCGATATCCAATCTTCACGATGGTTGAAATCATTACATCGTTCCTCAATTGGAAATTATATTTGCCTAATATTATTGGTAGACCGTCTCCCCTATATGGTCTACCTCAGTGTAAATGTATTTTCATCGTTTGATGCACAAGAATTAAATCTACGATGAAAACTGAAGAATGAGGCTTTTAAGCCAATATTGGTTATTTTGTACTTTTTTCCAACCATCCTTTATGTAGATGGATTGATCGCACAAAATTCCCATTAGAAAAAGAATTGGTAAATATATCTTCAAATATTGTAACTATTTCAATCTCAAATTCCCTAATCTGAAAAATGAACGATTAATATTTTTTATATTGAATTATGAACTACTCCTTGCGCTAGGACAGATCACGGAACCAGCAACTCCTATATATTACATTCATGAAGGCAGCGATTGCGATGTTGCCAAACTTAGGGCTACACAACGCTACAAAAGTTTGTGGGCTCTACAAAGAAGTATATAATTCTGCAGTGTATATCCCTATATACGGAAAGCGCCCCCTACAGTTCGAACCAAAGAACTATATGGCGTATGTTGGTTATGGAAATGGTATATTGTGTGTCCCGATCTAAAACGTGGGGAAATGACCTGCATTCAATTCTGATCACCCAGTGAAGAGATACAGGGTGATACTTTGTTGAGCCCGATATCGGACTAACAAGGTTACCTGGCTAAACTGCGTCTCGTTCATATGCTTCACGGGATTCACAATGACCGTGTACATCTATATATATATATATATATATATATATATATATATATATATATATATATATATATATATATATATATTCGTTACCTCAGAGAGAGGGTTTAATTATCTTTATAATTGCATCTGCAACTTTGTGAGATGTACCTGCATATTCTCCTCTGCACTTTAATTTTTTTCTGTTTTCATGAGATGAGTTCCCAACATGTTTCAATTCTATAATAGTCGCACACCCGCTCTTCTCCACCTATTATTCGCTATTATATCTCTACATTGTATCTAATGATATATTTTATCTCCGGCCCTAGCGAGCAAATTTTACTATTTCTTCTTTGAAATTACTTTGAACAGGACATTCATCTGTAATTGACCAGTATTCTTTTCATTATGAGTTCAAGGTCTGTCTGTACCCATATCACATGTTTCATTAATGTGGTTGGAACATTCTGGACATTCCTTATTACATGGCAGGTGACCATTTATAAATATTCATTGTGACTTGCCAATATTTCCACAACATGTACTTTCTGATACTTCATTTTTGAATCGAATGTGAACATTTGAAAATACTCATACATCTCTGAAAATTTCAGGATTCCTACTAATGATAATATTTCCACAACTACTTGTGAACGTATTATTTCATTTGATTGGAATGTGAACATTCAGCAATAATATCATTTCAGGATTCCTAATAATAATAATATTTACACAACTACTTGTGAACGTATTCTTTCTGATAATTCATTTTGAATGGAATGTGACAATTTAGCAATACTATCATTTCAGGATTCCTAATAATCAGATTTCCACAACTACTCGTGAACGTATTATTTCTGATAGTTCATTTTAAATGGAATGTGAAAATTTGATAATACTCATGAACTACTACCTATGAAAATTTCAGGACTATACATTTTTCATTCCCAACAATTTGGATTCCTTCATATTTTTGGTTTCTACTATTATTTTCCGGAAAGTTATGCACTTTTCCAATTGAAGCGTTTTCACAGTATGCTATTTGGTGTTAACTTGCAATTACAACTGGTTGTTTCGAGGAGGGGTTATTCCGAGGAAGAGTACAGTGTTTATTCAACCGGTTATGGATTTCAGGAAGGATTCTAAACCGGTTATGCAAATTAGAATCTCAACCGGTTATATCGTTATTGACCTGTCATTCACCCTGGTAAACCGGTTATGAATTTCAGGAAGGATTCTAAACCGGTTATGCAAATTCGATGCCGTCAGCTTTGTCGTTACCTATCTACTTATGTGATCAGCATGACAGAGCTGGCAGGAAAGGTTATTTGATTGAGTGAGCAAAGCATAATTTAAACTAGACTTTGAAAGGGTTTTAGGCATGAATTTGTGCTTCACCTGGTTTGAAGAAGAGTTTGATTTCCTATTTAAAGTTTCCGAATAACCTACAGTGTACAGTATCCAATATTCATTGATGAATGAATAGTGTACAGTTTCCTGTAAACTTGACGATGATGACTTAACTGATGATGACTAAAAAGTTGAAAGCGCTATAATTTTTTAAAATAAATTGATCTGCACCAAATACAAATTTATGTAGTCGAATATAATTTCTTATATTTTTTGTATGCCGAAACTGGATAAATGTTTTACATTGAATATGTGGCACGTCAATTTGATATAATATGACGAATAGTATTATCAGGAATAAAATACCTTTAACTGTGGTGGATGAGTTTGGGAAAAAGGATATATAGAAATAGTATTGCATGGTATAATGACAATTAAATGTGATGGAATAGAAAATGTCAACTTTCAAAGGTACAATTATTGAGAAATAAGAAACACAAAATGGTGGATACATGAGATTGATGGCAACATATTCTGCTACCTGGATACCAATTGATTTATTGGATCCTTTGAAACCATGGAGGGAGCATGACGCTTTTTCCTTACGTGACGAAAATAAACGAATATAAACAACCTAAATCTCCATATCGAATTACATTCGGAGTTTAAGGAAACCTGGCCAATCGAGTAACCGAATGAAATGTGTTTAAAATATTAGTACTCACAGCAAACAAAAATATAAAAAATATGGTCGTGTTGAAGATTGAACCCTGGACCTCTGTCTTGGTAGTCCCTCGTTTTACGGCAGCTTCGTTTGGTCTTTGAAATTATTCGGGTATTTGTAGCACAAGAGCGTTGTGGAATTGAATTTCTCTATCACGCATGTAAGATTTCGGAGCAAAGTAGAAAATATAATTGTTATTTGTTTTCTGTTTTGAATCATACGTGAGTTATATTGTCTCATTATTGCAATTTTGCAATGAAGATTCGAGAAATGGAAAGTGCAGCAACTATGTGTAATACGAACTTAAAGTAAGTTAATAAATTGTATAATAGCATAGTATTTTTATATTCTACTTGTGAGAATGAATTGTCAATCATAAAGAGAGAAAATGTCATTATTATTGTGGAAAATTTGATAAACATGTGGAAGCCATCATGAAAGAGAGAGCTATATAAGTTGTTGAGAAGATGATGAGTTGATTAAAGAAAAAAATATGTATTTTACTTTTATATGATGACAGAAATTTAAATGATGTGGGTTGAAGAAAAAAATATAGTCGATACTAGATAGATAAGTTAAAAATATAAAAAATAAAAGGAAAAACAAAGGAAATAACGCATATTAATAAGTTGAAAAAATATTTCTATGGGTAGAGATTTTGGAACACACTCATAAGAAAGAAGGGAGATGAAGAGGAAAACGAAAAATGGAGTAAAATTCAAGAAATGTCTACTAGAAGTGGTATTTTTGGAAATTCAACCCTAAAAGGGGTGAAATGGGAGTTGGAAGTGTTTTATAGGAGTACCGTTAGGTTTAAAGTTGGAGTCATGAAAATTGGTATTTGAGGTCATTATTGTTACAAATAAAGGAATACATGTTTCAGTGTTTTTGGAAATTCAACCCCTAAATAGGGGAGATAGTTTGTAAGTGGGTTCCGTCAGTTTGCAAGTTAGGGCCATGTAAATTGTTGTTTTGGTTATCTGTTACAAATAAAGAAATCGTGTGTAACCCCTTAAGTGGTGACAAGGGGTTAGTGAATTGGTAATAGTCGTCACAAAGCAATACTTTCGCTTTCAAATCAATTATACCACCCAAACGGGATAATGTGATAACGAGAAACGGAATAGCAGGATAACGGGAAATGTAATAACTGGATACGGTATAACGGGAAGCGGACAAAGCCACAGGCATAATCTAGACAGAAAAAAATACAAATTCTACGCTGAGAAAGTCGCGGGTACCAGCTAGTAAGGTATAAAGGGGTAGATCAAACACCCTTGATGATTCAATATATGAATCTTTTGTCTTTCCTCTTACGACATTTTATGAAATTTATCTTCGAATTCATAATTTTTATACCAACCCTCATAAAATCAAAATAAATGTATGTTAATATTCAATTTCGATGAATCAATGTCAAAAATATCAAGGTGGCTCCAAAAATGAAACAGATATGGTCGAAAGTAAGGATGAGGAAGAAATATCTTCCCATGGTCATAAGAGCCAAAAACTCATATTGGATGAGTTGCAATGTGATTTTCCTTTTGAAGATATTTTGGACTTCAAAAATAACAATTATGGAACGGAAAATGCTGCTTCGCCAGGAAAGAAAACAAGGAGAAAATCAATATAATTTCCGTGATAACTATCATTCCTGCGAAAGCGATCTGTAAAATAAAATAAGAATCAAAGCAACATATTCCCTTCAAACATTTTGAGGACTTTGGAAACAATTCTGGAATGGAAAGTAGTGCTTTTTCAGAAAGGAAAAACGAGGAGAAAATCATTAGAATTTCCGGGAAAACTGTTATTCCTGAGGAAGGAACCGGTAAAATGAAATATGAACCAAAGCAAAAATTCTACCTTTGTAAAAAAATTGGTGAGAGAAGATGAACTAGTAATTCTGTATGGAAACAAACTCGTTCCATAATATATTTCTTCTCATCATCACAAAATGATAGAGGCCAATCTAAGGTACATTGGTAAATACATAATCGAAATGTGAAACTTGACGGGAGAAATTACTGAATTTAAGTCCTACTTTTCTCCAAAATATTATGACTATACTGTAACAGCTTTACGTGAAATTGCGGGATATGACAGAGAGAAAGGAGAGTTTCAGGCACCCTGCTCTGCATCGGGAATTGGTACAATCTTTAAATTCTGTTGTGCGGTTCGGGAATCCTACTACATAAAATCGCAAGGCGAGTCGAGGATCCCTGAAGTGCACAATTTTCTCAAAATTTTCCAAAGAGAACTTAGTACAGATATCAATGAAATTGTGACGGATAATTTAACCTCATCAGGCGATCCAAAAAAGTTGTGTTGACAACAGTGTCTGATATGGAAATTTTAATGAGGTATTTGCGTTCACAAAGAGATGAATCGTATAAACGAATCATCATTGAATTTTCTTCGATTTGTGGAGAAAAATGGCCAGCTTCTCATTAGTCGGTATCATGGTGTACAACGGTAGAAGACCGGAAGAAATACAGAGAATTTTAATATTGGACTTTATGGAATCGTCACAATCTTCTCATGACAATTGGGATTCATTCAGAGAAAGACCTGTCAGAAAAATGGATTACACGAGGTGCGTTCTCAGGGGAAAACTTGGTAGGAATGTTTCTATGATATTGTCGAAAAAAAAAGAGGCGAATTGCTTATGGGGAATTAGCAGGTGTTAACAAGAATAACCCCTACGTGTTCGGTTTATCAAGCCAAGAACCGTTTGAATTTTTGTATGCGGAAGATCTACTGAAAAAATTTTGAGATGAGGCTGAAGTACAACATCCAACAAGACTGTTTGCGACCAACATAAGAAAAAACCTAACAACAAAAACCACAAAGATATCTCTCAGTGTAGACGAAAAAAAAACAATTCATAAAACCAGTTACCGTCAGCCAGATATGGAAAAAAACATCATGCCAATCATGCCAAAAATATTGGACTCTGCTTCAGGTAGCGAAGAAATTCCGCTAAATGATGTACCCACTAATTCTAATATACAAGATTCGGGAACGCTTAACGAGGAAAATGTTATTTCATGTACAGAAAATTCTGATGCAAAAACAGAATCAGATTGCACGGAGAATAACATGGAAATAGAGGAGATCGGACCAAGAAGAAAAAGGAAATTGATAGGTAAGAAAGTTATCCGTATTTCATGATAACATTATTTTACATATATTGCATATCTTTTATCATATTGATAACTAACGATTTCCAATTTTGTTTTATGTGGCATTTTCTAAGATTTATCTCCCAGGAATGCAAGAATTATGAAAATCCACAGAGAAACTTCAAAAAGAAACTTGGCCCTCCTGAACCTGGCAAATTTCCTTAAGCAGTAGCAGCATTCGACAGTTTAGAAAACGAGGGGGTGGAAAACTTGCCAACTTGCCAATAGCATATCGTGAAGTAATGTTTTCCTGAAGATTCACAACAGTAATATAGAAAATGAAAATCATACCAACTTTGTTGATATGTACAGTGTGTGCCACTTAAGATGAAAACACTTCCGATTCTTTTATAATTATTGAGGTAGAATGATGAAACTCTTTAATGGATACGCTGGATCTACTTATTCAGTGACGTTGGACTGAGCGATATACACCATGCCAGGCGCGATGGAGCTACCCATTTTTTTCGAAAAATTATATGAGGGCACAAAATTTCCTTAGATTCGTTATCAGGACTCATTACAAATACATATTTTTCCTGAAAAATCTGAATTTGTCTCAATTCTCTTGGAAACGCCCACGTATTTTTCATGATAATCACCTTAGAAAATGATGAAACTCTTGGAATTGATCGATATGCCAACTGCCAACACATTTTTCTTCGATAATTAAGAAAGATACGAGAGTATGTCTACGAGAGGTAAGACTTATTTTTCAAAAAACATGTAAGGGAAAATTTGGAACTGTAACAAGTAATTCTGTATTTAATATAGATAGAAAGTGTGTTTGGAACGCAACTGTTAGAATACTAATTTTTGTTAGTGTAGAGGTCTGAAAAACAAAACTGAAGGAAGTATATCTATTTTTCAATCTTATTTTTGTAAAAAAAATTCTCCATGTTCCGAAATCACCAACGCGGTTCAGTATTGGGAATCTTACTGATGTCAGAACATAGAAAACAACGCATAGTATAATCTCTCCAGAAAACATTTGAGTTAATTTTGTTAGTTTGTTCAATCGTATACTTACATCATATTTTCCAGGTCCTTTATGTACTATAATAAACAAACCTTTGTGATGCTCCATTTCATATCAACGAAAATAAATTATGTTTTCAGATATGTCTCTGGGGTATGTGTCGTGGAGATCGTGGACAATAGAAGAGAGAAATGCGGTTAGATATCATTTCGAAGAAAATATTGAATGCAAGGGCTCCCCCACCTTGGAATCTTGAGAAAGTATGGTAAAAAAATGCGATACTCTAATAAAAAGAACGGCAGCTCAACTCAAAGCTTGGGTTGATAACCAAATTGAAGAAAAGAAAACAGCTTAGTGTGGAACTGGTTAGTAAATTCACGTTTTCTATTATAGACCAATTCAGTGGTTTCAGGATTATTATTGTTTGAAAGTGGTTGACAATGTCTTGTATTGAATGGTGAAGCTTCGGACTTCAATTATCCGAAGGGGAAAAAGCTTTATCACGACGTTTCGATTGTAGATACACACAATCGAAACGTCGTGATAAAACAATTGTTTACCTCAAGGCAATGGAACTTCACCATAATCAGAACACATTTTTGGAGTTATCCGGCCCGGCATCAAGTGCGCAACATATAGGAAAAAATTATTATTAAAGTATCGAAAAAACTTTTTGGGGCGATTCGTGTTGCATGTCTGATAACCTCGCAGAAAGTGGAATTACGTGGCAGATTATCGGAAAAAGTTATTGGATAAAGTTGCACAGAATAAAGCTTGTAAAAATTTTGAGGTTATCGGACATGTGGAACCGATCGCCCAGAAAAGTTTTTTCGGTTCTCTAATAATACAAATGTTCCCATCCAATCCAGTAGAAAAAGTGGGTGACAAAAGCAGCTCTTTCATTTGTCCATATGTTACGAATTTTTTGCCGGTCACTGCATATTGGAGTTCTAGAAGCGCCATTCATTTTGGTCTTATTTAGCCAAACTAATATTTTCAATATAATCAATAACACACAGGACCAAGATCCAGCGAGTCATGAACGTGAGCCTAAGAATGGCAGTGAACGCTCCCAGATACGTCGCGAATAGATTCATCTACAGGGACCTGAATGTCAATCCTTACTTCATAGACGACCATCTACGGAATCACGCCAACGCTACTTTCCAGAAGTCGGATACCTACAGGAACCACCCGGTGAGACAAGACATCCACGCAAACCTGAACCTGAACAACCCCTGGTTTAGAGAAAGAGACAAATACACGCGACCAGTCTAGAGTAGCACTCCGGCGTGTCAGGTAAGTAACAAAAATTCAATACAAAACACGTAAGATCCACACACCCACAAACATCACACCCATCAGGTACATCACCGCCATGCACACACAGCACAATTTGCGAGTTGAGGACCGCTCCAAGCAGGAGCGGGAAAGGCTGTCAAGTGGAAAGTAAATCTCGTTCACACATAACGTGAAGGGGATTTACTCTCCATGGGCACAGAACCTTAAGGGGGTGTGTCTTGACTGATTTAGGAAATATTCCACTACTTATAGAGGAATCTATATGTAGATTTACGGCGAGTACAATGCACACACAGCACAAGTCAGAGAAACACACAAAATTACGCCAACATGGGGTTTAGAGCACTCAAAGGCTAACTTCATACCACAGGATGTGCAAACGTGCCAATTTGCGAGTTGAGGACCGCTCCAAGCAGGAGCGGGGGAGGATGGCAAGTGGAAAGTAAATCTCGTTCACACATAATGTGAAGGGGATTTACTCTCCATGGGCACAGAACCTTAAGGGGGTGTGTCTTGACTGATTCAGGAAATATTCAACTACTTATAGAGGAATCTATATGTAGATTTACGGCGAGTACAATATATATGAGATTTATCTCAAAAACAGCGATATGCGAAGAAAAATATTTAAAGCCCGACTCAAAATGCAGCATAGCCTTCGGCGTACCGTGGAAGTGCTAGCGATTCATTTTATTGTTATTTAGGGTCTTTGGATTTTCACAAGTTAGAGCTTAGCTCTTTCACTTTTTCACAAGAATATAGTTCGTCTGAGTGTAGTTTATAACCCTGAGTATACAAAGTTTATTCAGGATTTCTGGCTATTTTTTTGGGACTCTTACAATTTGCTAGAGTCTGTAATTTTTAATTCCGTGAAAGCATTTTATTATTATTTTGAAAAGGGTTTTCTATCAGTTGATAGATGTCCTTGGTCTCTTATACCGGGAGGGATCGACCGCATTGTAATCTACGGCCTCTCTTATAAGAATATTATTATGAAGTTTCGCTTTATCAAACAGGATTTCATTTTTATCTTTGATGACTTGGAATATCTCTTTGATTTTGAGATCTGATCTAAGGGTTTCATTACTAACGTACTACGGAGCATTTTGCCCTTTCTGTTAAGAAATGAGTATAGGGTTTTTGTGATATCAGATGTTTTATCTCGGATTTTTGTTATATGTGTTTACCAATTAAGTTTTCTGTCTATATTGACTCCTAAGTATTTACCGTCTTGTTTCCATTCAAGTTCGTGACTTATTTACTGTTATTGTTTCTTCGGGGAAGATACGGAAATTACCCAAGTGAATAGCTTGTGTTTTGTTTGAATTGATAGCAATATTCCACTCTGGAAGCCACTGGCACAGCTCGTCAACTGCATTTTGCAGGTTACGGACCGAGACGTGCCTGTGTCTAGAGTAGGAGAGTAACGCAGTATCGTCTGCGAATAGAGAAAGTTTTGTGTATCTAAATTGTGGTATGTCACTGAATATACAACGTAGGTGATAATACCGCATTTGGGGGACTCCAGCTGCGATATTCTTTGTCTCTGATAGGGTATTTTCAACTTTTATTTGGAAGGTCCTGCCAGATAGGAAGGAAGCAATGATCTCTACTAGGCCCAAAGGCAGGTGGAATGCATGGAGTTTGTATATCAAACGTTCATGCCAGACACGATCGAAGGCTTCAGCTACATCTATCAGTAATAAATTTACGAAGTGATTTTTATTCAGTTCTGTGATCGCATTTTCCACCAGCCTTAGGGCCTGCAGCTCAGTTGAGTGTTCCCTCCTGAAGCCAAATTGGGTATCTGGAAGGACATTCCTCTCTTCGACTTCTTCCTCAAGCCTTCGCAGTATTATTCTTTCAGCTAATTTTCCGACACTGGATAAAAGGCTGATAGGGCGATGATTTTGGATAAAGGTGAGATCCTGTCCTACTTCAGGTATCATTACTATGATGGCATGTCTCCACCTCCTTGGAAAATATCTCATTTTTGGTGCATTGTTAATTATGTTGACTAATGAAGTTAGTTTAGTTTCGGGTAGATGTTTATGGATGTCGTTTGTTATTTCATCGTGTCCTGGAGATTTTATCATTTTAAGATTTTTGATTAAGCCTTTTATTTCTTCCAAGGAGGTGGGACGGATGATGTCATTTTCTGCTTTACTTAGTATTCTTCTCATGCGCCCTTCGAGCCTTAGGTCCCTGTCAACATCGTCATCTGGGTGTACATTGGTTTGAAATTGATTCTCCATGGTGTCTGCAAAGGCTTGAGCTTTTTTGACACTACTATAGCACATACACTTAGGGATTCTCCCCATCTATCGTTTCTATATTGATTAATTAGGTTTTTAACTTCTAGATTTTTATTATTTGCTTATGTTTTATGCTCTCTGGCTAGGGTTCTTTGAAAGTTAGCCCTGGCTCTATTTTTTTCTTTAGTTTTATCTTCAATGTACTTTGGAAGCTTGTTGAAAGTAGCTGCTGGTTTTTGCATTCTAATTGTATTATTGTTGATTGCTTCTAGTATGGTAGTTTCGAATTGTACTATAGCAGTGTCGATTTCGTCTATTGTGTTAGGATTTTCAGAGGCGCAATATGCTTTTTCTAGGGAGTTCTGGAAACCATCCCAATTTGTAATATGATGAAAACTATTCACCTGGGCATTTTGCCTTTCGCCTAAGGTTATTAAAACCGGATTATGATCTGAGCTTAGTTCTGGAATACTGTTTAGCTCGGGCTCCCAAGCTAAGTTTGAATATAAAATTATGTCTAATATGTCAGATCTGTCTGTTCCAAAATGAGTTGGTTGGACAGGGGCTGAATTTGACCTGTCACAATGTGCCCTTAATAGAATACCATTGCGGTTGCTAACCCTGCTCCATGATGTATGTTTACAGTTAAGATCTCCTTCAACCATCGTCGAGGTTTGGTTTTCGTTAATTAGCATGTTTAGTGTATCTTCTGAGATCCTATTTCTAGGTGGATTGTAAGCCGAGATTAGTCGCAATCAACCCCTCTCAGTTTCAACCTCAATGCCAACAAATTCAGTGCTGTTTGATCTTGTTTGATCTAGGTCTATTTGGACGAAAGAGAGGTTGCGTTTAACTGCAATGGCAACGCCTCCTCCCTGTCGTCCAAGTCTGTCCATTCTAAATATTTTATAATTTGGAATGCTAATGTGCCCATTTTTTATGTGGGTTTCTTGCAGGAAGAGTATATCGACATTATTATCTGATAGGAATTTCTTAAGTTCGGTTTTGTTACTAATGAGCCCATTAGCATTCCATGTTACCATATTGAGTGATTTCGGGGTGATTTTCTTATTCATTGTTGAATGTTGATGGTATTGAGGCTGACAAGTTGCTGCAGCCGAGGCCTTCTTTTCCGAATTTTGGTCAGTTCTTCTAAGTCTTGGATGATGTTTCCATCATCGTTTTGTTTATTTTTACTTGCCATTTGAGCATAGGACACTCCCTGGGTAACTGTCCCTTGGCCTACAGGGTGTTTTCTGACATTATTATTATTTGTGTCTTGTTTATTATTGTTGTTTCTCCTGCCTAATTTAGGGAAACAATTGCAACCACGGTAGTTGGCAGTATGCTGCCCTCTACAATTTCCGCATCGTGCTGGAGTGTGAGTTGATTTTCTGCATTCATTGGTTAGATGTTCGTGACCACATTTAACACACATAGGAACTTTTGGCATCGGTGACATTGACTGACTTCTGTTCTAGGCTTTTGGGCTTCAGCTGTTACTATCATGTCGAGTATTTCTCTCTGATCAAATAGTCTTTTCTGGTCACAATTACACAGAACTAAGATCATGGGCATTGGTGATTCATCAGGTTTCTTCATGCGAGAGACCGATATTATTTCATAGTTTAGAGATTTTTTGATATCTTTCTCTGTTATTAATTATTCAGAATTGTCAGTGCCAGTACTCAGTGCCAATTGGACCTATTTGGTTATTAAGATTTTCAGAATCGAGATTGAACTGATCCGATTCCATATCGTATTGAAAGTTTTCTTCATTTATTTCGATATTATTTAGAATTTCAAACTTATTACTTGTTGGAATATTTATTTTAGTATCATGCCAAGGTTTGGTATTATTAGCTGGTGAACTCTCGGAAATGGAATTTTTCCTTTGAGTTGAATTCCCTCTAGGTTTAGTTATTTCATCGTTTGGAATTTGCTTGCCATTTGCGTCTAGCGCTATCATGGTTACTCTCTTCCAATTTTTTTTGTTAGGAGGTTCATCTTTTGCATTTGGAACTTTTTAATTTGTGGTTGTACTGACTTGTTTTGTGTTTTCGGAGGAAGCTGAAGAAGAAGGAAGGTTCATCAGTCCATTCACAATTGGTACTAGATTTTTTTCATTGTTATCTGACTTTTTTCACATAGTTGTGGAGTGAGTGAAGCTATAATATTATTTAATTTCCCTAGTTCTGAAAGAAATGATTGATTAATAAGTTTAGAAATGTCTTCACTTTGAATTTGCATTTGAAATTGCATCTGCTGATTTTGGGATTGCATTTCATTTAGAATATGTTGTAAAACAGGATTCTTGAGAAATTGCAGATTTTTGGTCGAACAACTAATTGATCTTGAAATTGACCGGGCGGTTGCCCGTTAACTAGGCCTTCGGCCATTTCTTATTATTGCTCTGCGTCTCGACTAAGTGCACAACAAACACTCACCTGGTTTAAATGAGTACACTACTCTACACTTTAAGCGTCTTTTGTCGCACATTTAACTACAGCAGTTCGCCTTATCGTGCGCCGGCTATGATCTATGATCATTCACAGCGACTTTTAACACGTAGATCTGGGTTCAATAGTCGATGAAGCCACGCTGAGGCCCTGGGCCCCTCACCGGCTATTGAAATCACACGAGCACAGGAGCACAGGAAACGATGTTCACACTTCGGCTGCCTGGAACGAATCTTCTGGTCCCGTGGAAGTGCTAGCGATTCAGTTTTGTTTTTGTTTTGTTTTGGGTTCTTAGCTTTCTTTAGAGTGAGGGCTTGGCCCTCTTACTCTTCAATATGATAATGACATCATCGTATTAGAATTTGTGAAGAGTTATGTATAATACTCTGATGTATACCTAAAAATTACGCCAGACTAAAATGTTTAAAATATCGACACTAGAGAATATGCTTAGGCCTCTAGTATCGTGAAGGGTTTTCAGCCAGATAGTCAATGGCTTCTCTAACTAGTGGATTTTCGTGAGTATTTGCATTTTCAAATACCTCACGATTTCTGGCAATAATTTCATCCCTAATTTTATTAAAATTAAGGTCAGCTAAAATGGTATTATTCAAAACATACCACGGAGCATTAATTAGCATCCGCAATAACTTCATCTGGACCCGTTCCAGAATTTGAATATTTGAGTGGGCACTGTGACCCCAGACGGCAGAGGCATATAGAATAGTGCTTCTGAAGACAGATTTATATAGCATGATTTTATTTTCAAGGTTCAATGTGCTATCCCTATTAATAAAGGGGTAAAACATTACTAATCTTTTTTTAAATTTTTCCCCGATCATATTTATGTGCGGACCCCACGTGAACCTACGATCTATCGTCACTCCGAGATATTTAACCTCATTTGACCACTCAATCTCGTGATTTTCGGGAATAGTTCTGAATCTACCAAGCGGAATCGCTTGGGATTTATCGCAATTTAGCTCGATTTTCCAATCCAAAAACCATTGTTGGAGAATGTCAATCGCATTTTGTAGATATAAAACCGCTTGGTTTTGGTGTCTGGAATAAGCCAATAGGGCAGTGTCGTCAGCGAATAACGAGGATTTTACGTTTCCAAAATTAGGAAAATCGGAAGTATAAATGCTATAAAGCAATGGTGATAGCACTGCGCCCTGGGGAACGCCTGCTCGAATTTTCCTGGTTGTAGACAAGGAGTCTTCAACTCTCAACTTGAAATGTTCTGTTATTTAAAAAAGAACTCAGCTATTTGATCATTCCATGCGGAATGCCAAATGTTTCTAATTTGTATAAAAGGCCATAATGCCAGACTCGATCAAACGCTTTTGCTATGTCCAGTAGCAAAACATGAACATAGTGACTCTTATTGAGTTCACAGATAGCATTTTCAACAAGTCTGAGCGCTTGTAATTCAGTAGAGTGAGCTTGTCTAAAACCAAATTGGATATCGGACAGGACATTCCTATCCTCTAACTCTTCTTCAAGCCTTTGTTCGAAGATGAGCTCAGCCAGTTTGCCAACATTACATAATAAACTGATAGGACGATGATTTTGCGGAAAGCCCGAGTCCTGACCATGCTTCGGAATCATGACAATGATAGCTTGTTTCCATCTTTTTGGGAAATATTTTAATTTTAATGAACTGTTTATTAAATTTAGAATTGAAATAAGTTGATTTCCTGGAATTTTTCGAGTATTTCATTCGAAATCTTATCAATACCAGGTGCTTTTTTTGATTTTTGCTCTCTTGATGTAACCTTTCAGTTCATCACGAGTAGCTGGGCGAATATTGTCATTGTCGTGATTCCGAAGAATATCACGAACCCGCCTCTCGACAAAAATATCCCTATCAATGTTATCATCATGATTTACATTCGGCTAAAACTGTTGCTCCATCTTGTCAGCAAAAGCTTGAGCATTATCGACGTTGCTGTAGCACATACCCCCAGTACCGTGGATGGGAGGTAAATTTGTTCTTTTATTTTTAACTCTTTTATATAGTTTCCACATAGAAGTTGGATCTTGTGGATCCACTTCTCCCAGTGTATTGGCCCATCTATCATTTTAAAATTTTGAAATCATGAACCTAACTTCTATGACAAGTCGGTTCATGAAAATTCTGTCAACTCGAGCTAGGGTACGTTGATATATTCGCCTAGCTCGATTTTTTTCCTTGATATCTTCGACTAGCTCGGTTTTTTTCCCTGATTTTTTCCTTTATCTGTCTTGGAAAAACGTTATGTGATGTATTTGTGCTTGGCACTTCAACAAAATTATTTAAAATTCTGATTATAGTACTTACTTTCAAATAGTTCTACAGCAGCGTCGAGTTCGGCCGGAGTAAGGATATTTTCCGGAGCACAGTACTCATTTTCAAGATTTTGTGAAAATCTCCGCCAATTCATGACTTTATAACTGCGATTGATTTGCGTTGGTGGGTCTTCTCCAAACTCGATTTTTATTGGATTGTGATCAGAACTCAATTTCCGAAGAGTGGTAACATTTATGTCCCAATGCAAATTTTTAATCAGCACGATATCGAGAATATCAGGTCCATATGGGCCATAGAAAGTAGGCTCATTAGGCGCCGCAATAATATAATCAGCATTGTCACAGTGCCTTCTCAACTTATTGCCATTGCGGTTACTAACATTGCTCCACGTGATATGTTTCGCATTGAAATCACCCGCAGCTATAGTTGGTAGATCAGTTTCAATAATGATCATTTCCAAAAAATCGTTCGCCAGTTCATTATTAGGGGGATTGTAAACAGAAATCAATCTCAAAGGGCCTCGGCTGGTCATGACTTTAATTCCAACCACCTCAGAGCCTGAAGCACGATCATGATTAATTGCAGTTTGTTCATGTTGGATGTTACATTTAATCATGATCGCAACTCCACCTCCTTGGTGGCCGAGCCTGTCTTTTCTGTACATTTTGTAGTTTGGAATACCAATGGGATCATTTTTGAGAAAAGTTTCTTGTATAAAAATAACATCGAGATTTCGCTCAAGGATTAAATCCTCGAGTTCAATGATTTTTTCTCTGAGCCCATTGACATTCCAGGACAGCATAGTTGAAGAATTTGGAATAATTTTATCAGGCATTGGGAATGGTATTTACATTAAGATTAAGTAATTGTTTGATTATCGGGTTTTCTTTGAAAAGGATGGCGAGTTTCATTAATTCCGAAAGTGTATCGTTGATTTTTGAGACTTGATCATTACTGATAGAGTTCGTAGCTTGCGCATAGGAAACTCCAGGTCTCATGGAATTTGCGCCCGGGGGGCGTGGCCTGTAAGAATTATTTTGATTTTGACTAGGGCCATTCTCAAAATGCGAATTTTTCCTATTTAATTTGGGAAAGCAAGTGCATCCACGATAACTAGCAGTGTGTCCACCTAGGCAGTTTGCACATTAAGGAGGAGTAGTTTTCGATTTTTTACACTCGGTGGAAAAATGTTTCCCACCGCATTTGACGCATTCAGGGTTTGGAAAGCAATTTTTCTGTGAGTGGTCAAATCGTTGGCAACGGTGGCATTGACCAACAGCAGTCCTCGGTTTTTGAGGTTCTGCTTTGACTCTAATACTAAGAATTTCAAAAACGTCGAAAATTTCTTTTTGGTCCCTTCTGCATGTAACCAGGACCATCGGCATTGCCGATTTGTGCGGTTTTCGCATTCTGGCAACAGAAATGATTTCAAAAACCTCGGTCTTGAAAATCATCCCCGATGTCAGAATCCGAAAATTCTGTAGGTACATGCCGGAAGACGACCCTTGAGGGTTTGTCCTCCTGAAGGGTGTAAACATGGTGTTGAATGTTATTATTTTCCATAATTTTATGGAGATTCCTATACGCATCCGGACTAGCTAGATGAGATGTCATTATCCTTCATTAATTTTGTTAGGGCAATCCATTTGGATTTATCCCTAAGAGTAATGGGCGAAACCCTAGCATTTTTCTGATTTGAATCAGAATTTTCATTGGAATTGTTATTGTGTTCAATTTTATTGGAGCATTGAGATACTATTGAGTCGATACTTTGATCTCTCTGACGTTTTTTGGGCAAAGCCCCTTGAGTGGTGAAATTTTCACTATCATGTTCCATATTTGTATCAATATGTGAATTTACGATTGCGGAAGATTTACCATTTTTTGGGTTTGTATCTTGACCGGGCATTGAAATCTCCGAAGAAGACTTTGCACTTTGCTGTGAATTATCGCGTGAAATAGTTTTCTCGGAGACTTCAACGCCACGTTCATAAACGCAGGTTACTTTGGTAGAACATCTACCTCTTTTAATGGGAGGGTCGATGTTTGGTTTCGAAGATGGTTTCGAAGTGGAAGCGGAAGGAAGGATGGTTTTGTCATTTACAGGATCTGGAATGGTTGATGCTTTGGACTTCAGTTTTCAAATCATTGATTTGTTGAAGGAGAGAAGCTATAATGGTTTCAGTTTTTTTATCTGTGTGAAATTGAATTTGATCATGGATGAATTTTTGCATACAAGGAAGTTGTGAATATAAATTGAAGTTTTGTTGAACATCTTTATCGAGAGCAACCAATTGCTCTTGGCTCGGAAGTCCGGGCGGCTGCCCGTTTACAATGTCTTCAGACATAGTATTCGAAAGGATTACTGAAAAAACAACTCAAATATAATACAATACAACAAAGGCTCTCACCAAGAATCTTCAGAGCACTAAAAATCAACGAGTTGAAAGTGATTACGCGGTTTTACTAGACACCAGTCCGTGGGGGTGAGTCGGCTGGAGTCTAGGACTCCCCACAACGACTTTTTTCACGAAGGCTGGAACTTGAGGGTACGTAGAAGCTCGTTCGGGACTCAGCTATTGGGTACAAGGCTTTTTGATGCACGAGCTTTTTCAAGCTATTTCGGCGATTCGAATTTAAATGTCAAAAAATCTGTCGATTTGACGTTTAGGTTTTTTGACGGATTGGTGCTAGCGATTCAGAAAATCACTCGAGTGTATCCAATATCGGTGGCGCGCTCATAGGCCACGGCCACCGCGTCGAACTCGTATTCGGTTCCTGGTTGGTCCTTTGACTCAGACGACTACCCGGACTTGATTTCAGAGTGAAATTCAGTATGACTGAAACATTCAGTATGACTGAAAATGTGGTATGAAAATAATTTCGAATGTGATTTTTCCTTCGAAGAAATTCTTCAATTGAAAAATATTTATTTTTCAGGGCTTTTTATTTACAAAATAATAGTTTTTGCCGTACTTTTCGAAATTTTAGAGAAATTTTTGGTGAAGATGTAGAAAGAGGCTTTTACCCTAGTATCAGAAGAATGAACGATGGCATTGAAAAATACCCGAAATTGCAGAATAGAACCCCGAAAAAAGCATCTTATGTGAATGAACAATGTCAACAAAATGTAGTGAATTGATGAATACGTTGAATTAAAAAATTGAAATGGAATTGTACCACGAGAGAAAAATTGTGTTCGCATTAAAAAAAAACTCAAACTGGCAGAAGTTTGAAGACTGAACAGTTCCAAATGCAAACCTTATTTTTTTCATGGTTCAATCCCGGTAGAATTGACTTCCTCCAACAAAAATTATAATTTTTTTTATATTTCAAATTGTTTTAAACAAATTATTTTTTCACTTATGGACATACCACTGCAATAAAAATACTTCAACATGAATACATATTACAGACGTATGCATTTTAGTTTGAATAGTATATACAAGTGTATAATCTTGAATAAAAGGAATTTCATTAATATTAATTGCGAATATACTCCAAATGTATGTGCATCCATCATTCCATTATTAATTACTCTGTCTCACTTGTTTCATCTATGTATGACAATGTATCTTACTATTTATGCAAATATCATTCCATATTTGGAGATCATGACCTTAATAACTGATGTTCCTAATAAAAATAAAAATGTTAGGGATGATTTTTCAAAATAATTTCTAGTTTGTAGCTTGTGAGGGTATTTTTCCCCTTCAATCTGATCTTGGCGCGTTTCTATCGAATTCGGAGTTGCCTCGGGCGCCACCTTCTGTAATAGTGGGAAGGTCAGTATAGTATTGACCAACACAACGGGGCCAGAAAAGCAGTCTCTAATTGCCCTTGACTGGGTTTCGAACCTGGGTGCTGACTGCGCAATAATTTTTTCTACTCAAAGCTCTGAACCAAGAAAAATAGATAACTCTGGGTCAATAATAACAAATTTATTTCAAGTTCTGAACCAATTGCTATACACAGGACGGCTGTCGGCAGCCTCAAAAACTACATAGAAAATACACTCTAGAAGTGGAAAGGGGGTTAAGCCTTATAATGAAGGGGTACCAACTTAATCACAAGTTCATGCTGGGAGGAGATTTAGACAGTAGTACAAAAGATCAAAAGGACGGGATGCAAAAACGGCATTAACAATATTTAATATCAAAGTGGGTTTCAAAATGCATGTTTACGAGCGGCCATATATGTGAGGGGTGAGCAGTTTGGAATCGTGCATGTGAAAGAGGTTAATCATAGGTTGTGTCCCTCATTCCTATTCCCAAGCTACGCGACTGTTAGTGTGGTGAGGCCCTAATAGTGCCTTGCAACCCAACTGACAGCTTTCACCTCCTTCAACTAGCTATATTCACCTATCGCGATTTTTCGTTTCCTAACCTACGCGACTGTTAGTGTGGTGAGGCCCTAGTAGTGCCTTGCGACCCAACTGACAGCTTTCTCTTTCCTCGACTATCTATAAACCCTCGTCACGATAGTCTGGTTACTAACCTGCGCGACTGGTAGTAGTGCCTTGCAACCCAACTGACAGATTTCTTCTCCTTCGGCTATCTACCTACACTATTCGCGATTTTCCGATTCCTAACGTACGCGACTGTTAGATTGGAGAGGCCCTAGTAGTGCCTCGCGTCCCAACACAACATATTTCTCTTCCTTCGGCTATCTACTCACACCACTCGCGATTTTCCAATTCCCAACCTACGCGACTGTTGGTGTGGTGAGGTCCCTTGCGACCCAACTAACATATTTACGTCTCTCGGCTATCTACCTCTTCAAGTGACGTTATTTACTATACGCATTCAAATTTATCTTTGCAAAAGTACACACATACGAAACCTTTGAAACTGCTCACCTACAAAATCTTATACTCACCGGTTTTTGGGACTCAACTTCACGTTTATTACTAGTAGTTTCTCGCGTGGTGACTTCTGAAGCTTCCAGAACGATACTAATTTTCAATTGTGCTCTGAAGTGCACCTTGTAAGATTTCCCCCTCTACTACTTACTTAAAGTACATGCGCGGAGCGATCGCCAACGACTTCAACTTTTCTCAATACCTCATACCTCCTTCCGTATATTTACCAAACTCCCTTCGTGTATCCTCGGCGTCTCTCGGGTAGTCCTGGCTTAGGATGCTACTCTCTGCGTGGTGGACTGCTTTGCTGCTTAGGTACAACGAATAACTCTATCGCCTCCAATGGGCACTAGAAGCTTTACTTCTGGTGTTGTGGATTGGCCTTCGCCGACAATTGTTGGTGATCTATCGATGTTGCATGAAATTTCCTGCCTTCGAACTTCACCGCACTACGTTGAGTTTCACTCCGCAAATTATAGATGTCGCATCTATACTGTCGTGCATTTCACATTTTTATCCTTGCCGGTAGGTATTAGCACTCTTATAGATTTGTTTCGAATTCGAGCCGTCCAGATTATTGGGAAGCCATGAAACAGCTGTAGGCGGATGGTGGGCTCCCTTGAAATTGAAACAAAACTCTCTCTCTTGTTTTGTTATTGTTTGCGTCACTCTGAACGCACTAGAAGCTTGACTTTTGGTGTTGTGGATTGGCCTATGCCGACAATTGAATACATAAATAAATAAATAGCTTGACTTTTGGTGTTATGGATTGGCCTATGCCGACAATTGAATACATAAATAAATAAAATAAAATTGAACTTAGTAAGATTTTATAACCCCCTTTCCGGGTATACTTCATGCTTCTTGAAGGAGGCAAATTCAATTTGAAAAAAATTGAACCACGTCTACGGGTGTACTTCAAAGGATCTGAAATCTTTACAATTTCGAAACAGAAAGCCCAGAGTTCTCATTGATGATGATATCACAGAGTCGATATGAGGAGAAAATGTTAATTTTGAATCGAATATCATTCCTAAATCTTTAGTTTCCGTAACTCATGTCAAGCATGTGCCATTCAGTATGTAATCATTAACCAGATTATTCGATTTTCTTGAGAAAGTCATACCTTTACACTTCTTGGCATTCAGAGATAGTTTATTTTCTTGACACCAACTGATAAGGAATTCAAGATCATTTTGTAACATTACACAATCATTTGCATTTCTAATTTCTCGTTATATTTTCATGTCATCAGCGAACAAGAGCTTCTGAGATTTGAGAATGTCGCCGATGTCATTGATAAAAAGTGAGAAAAGCAAAGGTCCCAGGTTAGAACCCTGCGGAACCCGAAGTAGCACAAAATTTGAACGATTTTACACGTTCATATTCTACATATAACTATCTATGAGATGAGAATGAGCTTGATGACGATTGAAGCTTTCTCGCATTACCATAGCTGTATAAGTAATCGCAGAGTGCCACTAATTAGAAATTATAAAAATGTTGAATATGGGTTTCCTTGAAAAAGTCGCCCGATCATAATGCATTAAACTTCCTGTGTAATATATTATTGAAAATTCAATAAATATCACAAACTGAACGTTAACATAAAATAGTATGTGATATGGTGGTGCTTATTCTCTAGAACGCGTTAATTTGAATTGCTGCTTTGCGAGATCACAGGGTCAACATTTTGTGCATATTATTATCCCCAAAGCGAAGTCGCTGGTACTTATATGTTACTACGAGATGTGATCTACAATGAGATATTATATTAAATTCCCTGCGACTTGATGCGAGTTCGCTGGTTGACTGGAAGGTGATGCTGCATCAGATCAAGGTTTACCATAGTTTTGCAATATCCTTGAAGTAACAGGATACCAAATCTCGAATCGATCAGACCTGTTGAAATTGCTCACATTCCTTCATTAACTAGAAAAGAGCTGATGATCTTCAAACGGCTGAACATATCTTCAAACGTCACATACAGATACACATGTTGAACTTATGACACCCCTTTTTTGAGTCCGGGGTTGAAAAGAAGAGTCGTGGTTGTCGTTTTTATCTCTTCAAGCAACAACCATTCAAAACAGAAGAGTCTGACCCAACATCAAGAACTAATTTTCAATACTTCTCATTCAAGAGTAATAATGGTTTTTCAATGGAAGGTATATTGGTTTTTACATTTTTGCATATAAATTAAAAAAGAATAAACATATAGCAATTCGAATCTCCTTTTGACAGACATTTGTATATGATTCGAGACGCACTGGAAACTTTTATGAGTGTCTCGTAACGTATGTATACTTTATGAATCCAATTCAGGGTTTTCTGCGTCTTCTCAGAAAAAAAGAGATGCATATAACGAAAAACCATTTGGAAGAGTTCATTAATTTTGCCAATATTTTGTTGTTCCCAGTAAAATACTCACTGCTTTGTTTTCGAGCCGAATACTTCCTACAATAAGTATCTAGTGAATTAGCTTTCTCATCTTTTTCTTTGGAAAGTGTGTTTCTTTGCTCAATGGCTTGGAAGTTGTCTGTTTGTGTTTCTTCGTAATCACTTTCATTTTCGTCGCTAACCTTATTCAGCGTGACCCATGAAGTTTGCTAGGTCTGAAACTTCTTCTTGCTCAAGGTTCAAAGTTGTGCTTCGTTTTCGAGCAGAATACTTCCTACAATAATCATCCAGCGAATTAGCTTGCTCATCTTCTTCTTTGGACAGTGCGTTTCTTTGCTCAATGGCTTGGAAGTTGTCTGTTTGTGTTTCTTCGTTATCACTTTCATTTTAGTAGGTAACCTTATTCAGCGTGACCCATGAAGTTTGCTAGGTCTGAGACTTCTTCTTGCTCAAGCTTCAAAGCTATGCACTTTGTAGCAATGTGTTTTCGGAGCGGTCCTACGAAGTCTCTCGGCACCACAGTCTTCCAAAAATTTCCTCAGTAAGTTACAGGCTGTGAAATATTTTGAATCATCTTTAAGGTGTTACGATGTCCACCAAAGAGTTATCGAACAACATAGGAATTGTTCTATTTAGTTTCCCCGTTATCTGGCACCAAATATTTCTTCTGCAATTTCTTTACTTTCAACTAGGAAAATCCTTATCCATTTCTTCGTTAATGCCCTGGAGGTTTTTGAAGTCATTTCGGGCGTCTTCTATTGAAAACCAAAATGGAAATCAATGAAGTTTCTGCAAGATCCTTCCAAGATGTATATCTATATGTTTTTGTACATTTTCATATGCTTGTTTTTTTATTTGCAATAAATATATATGAAGTTTTCTAATATCTTCAGTCAATGGAAAAATATTTGTTCTTCTTTCCATTTGGAGTTGCGATTCAGCAACAGTTATATCAATATTATTGTTTATTTCTTGGGTGAAAGCATTGAGAAAATCCTTCGCGCTTTTTCTTTTCATCTCCGTGTTTTCTCATACATTCTGTGAGAGAAATGTAACATATCTGCTTGAGTAATGTCCCAAGATGGAAAGCAACAGTGGATTTATCATAACAGCTTCTTGAAGGATTAAACCGACATTCTCTATTAATAGATTCTAGAGTAGCATCGCAAAATTTTGGATCAAACAACGAGGAAAGATAAGTCACGTTCTGTTTGATTTGTTTCAAAGTACGTAAGAAACGGCTCACTAATCTGAGTCTTCGCCTGATAATTTCATTGCATTGCATACAGTATGACCATTTCATCATATCTGATTAATTTTACGATGCTCTCTTCCCGTAAAGGTGGAAACAACTGATTTTTCAGAACGTCGCAAGCTACTGGATGGCAACGAGCAGACACTTTTTTACTCAAGACCAATACCAAGTGCTTCGTTTTTTGAAGGTCTGGGAGGGACGAGTGGAGAGTTATTGTGTTGCAGAACAACTTAGATCTGCCGGATATGTTTTCTTATCAGGTAAGATATAATGGGCCAACAGGCTCAAGTGTCATCGGAGGCCACGGCCAGACATGCCTACGGAATTGAGGTTTTGGCAACGGATCACTCTGGAAATGTGATGGTCAGCATATTCGGACATTCTCTACCCAACTAAAATATTTGCGATAATGCGGTGTTGCCACTTCTGTTGGAAAGTTGTGGTGACTTTGATATTCCAAATGGAACACCCTGTATATAATGTAAAGCGATTTTCGAGGGTCGGGCATAACAACTATTATCCCTAGAATCGTTACGTTATTTTTGACGCCAAGACATTTATTCAAACTATTTTTAAAACTCAACTTTCACCCTTGGGCTCCAGATTTTATAGTGGTTCACTCCAATCACCAGGAGTAGCAACATATGGAGATACGGTTTTCTGGTCTTTTGACATAGTTTAAATTTCCAAAGTAGGCTTTAATTACAGCCCTTGGGACTGGTTGCTTCTGATTGCATAGACATACAGCCGGACCCGTCTTCATTCTGAGAAGGGAAAGGTAATCCCATAAAAAAAAATCGAGTGTAACCACAATTTAACAATTTTATTCAAACTTCAACTCATGCAATTCGATGACATAACGTTTATGAGAACCTCCGAAATTGATTTCCTTTATCAAAATATAGTTACACAATCGCTTGGTGAGGCGCTAGATATATGCAGTTGTTCCATTATATCCAGAATCGTATCTAATTTTTTTTCTGCTTCTTTTCTCCGGGAAAGACCCGACTATTGGAAGCCGAAGGAAGGTATGACTTTTCGTCTGGGCATGTCATCTCTTGCTTTTTCCTTTGGATTTCCTCTTGCGGTGGTTTGGTTATGATGGCGTGGGACCATCCGAGCGACACAATTCTCTTAATCTGTTTACCATTTATGGTATTTTGGATTGTTTCTCTGAAAATATAATCTGAAAAGGGACGTATAAATCAGTGTAATAGTCGTTGGAATATTAATAATATGCTGTGTTTGTTTTTGTGCTGAATACATTATGAGCATAGGAACGGATACTTTGTTGTGATATATTTTTGTTTTTAAATTCTTTCAGGCAAACGACATAATCTTCGAAAGTTATCATATTTTTCATTACATACTTTTTGACTCCCTTAGATGTTCTCTTCATGCCCAAATTATTCATTTCAATATCTCTTCGTTTTTTGCTCATACCCTTTCTCAATAATTTTCTTCTTAAACGTCCCCTATCTTGTTGAGTGACGAGTGTTTTGAAAGCATACATCTTTGAACGGAGGCCAGCAAAATGTGTAATGATTCTGCGATTCGTTTCATCTTTCATTAAACCAGGGGTTTCCTTGTTGACCAAAGGAATATTGTACTCATTATTTTCCTCATAATCAGAGGTATCAAATTTATTGATATGTTTTTTTATTACATCTTCATAAACATCTTCACAGGACAATTCATAAAAAAAACCATCTGTGTCTGTGTACATTAACTTGCAATTGTCTGATTCGATTGTGGGTAACATGAAATCATAATGAAACTCATACTTGCAAAGTTTATAAATGTCCAAAATAGCCATGCCAATGTAAAGGGGTTTGTTGAAAATCAATTCAGCTTTTTTCAATTCAATCGCCATGAAATCTTTAACAAAAATTGTTCTACAATGAAAACGTGGACTAGCAATTAGGTTTTTGGCTCCATAACGACCTTCATCAAAATTCACCAATTTAACGACCCTATGTAGTCTAATATTCTCCATTGTTTTACCAAAAACTGCGTTATTAGCCAATTTACATTGATTTTTTTCGAAAGTACTTGTGGCTGCAGCCCTCAAACGAGTATTAAGTTCGATATACGGTCTCAACCATTCAGACTGTTTAAATTCCAACACCTTTTGTATTTTAGTTGAAATGAAACCGTTTGCCAATGCTTGTTTTAAATTTCTGTAATGTAAAATATACTCTTTTTTATCGTGTAAATCAGCTATCAACTTTGGCAATTGTGATGTGGGGGGAACGGAATGATCTGCGCAAAATGGAAAGTCTTTGTGTAAGTCATGCATATTCTTGGGATACTCTAAATCAACTTGTAAAATGTATCCTACCGATGAATCATCTGGAATCATTGTCACATCAATATTTGTATCGGCCCATTTGAAACCTCCGAAAGGTAATGGTTCAGACATGGCCCAACCATATAAGTTGTTTACATCGAGATACAAAAGTGTTTTGGCAAGCTTTGAGGGATTATAGTTAGGCATGTATTTATCGTTGGCTTCTGAAAATCGGTTACTACAAACCGAAATTCCACCTCTAATTGCCTTCTCCACAAACAATATCATATCAACATCTTTTGAAATTTGTAATTTGCATTTTGTATATCTTAACATAGCATCCCACGTGTATCCTGGCATAGTAAAATACCATGCGGGATCTAAACCATAGGTTTTCAAAGCAGTTTTCCTCAAATTTTCCATGACATCTGCAAGTAGCAGAATATCAGTTTTCATATATAAATCGCTATATTCTCTAAGAGTTTTCATCTTGAACGCCAACCAAATACTTTGTGCATGAATATAATCTTCTTCGCACAACTTCACGCACACTTCATCACGCAATTTGTTGTAGAATTTTTCAATGGCTGGAAGTTGAGTTTCATTCCATTTTTTCACATTATCAACAAATCATAGGGAAATACCCCTTTCCTAATCAAAAGTTTGAATGTTTCATCATTCAAATCTTTGAACTCCCGCTTCAAATTTTTAAGATTATCCATACACAATGTGGATACGAGTTCATCAAGACCCGCTCCCATAAATCTGAACGAATCTATGAATCTAAATTTCATTTTACTATCACAATCATTGAGAGTAAACGAAATGTATTTTTCTTTATTCAATGGAAGCACATTTAGAGCGCCCCTCTCGGCTACATCTTCAATGATGAAGTGGGCATCATAATTTGACATATTATGGCAAATGACTGGTACAATAAACAATTTTTTGAAAGATAGGTTGCAGTCTTGATGCGCGAAACCACGAAATTGTCCCGTGAAATGATCATGATCTCTTACAATGACATCATTGACCTTGAACATTTTTCACAAATGTGACAAGTTCCAAAATTCATAGATTTCGGGTTTTCAATCATTGGCACAATATTGAGTATTTTACCTTCTACAAACTGTGCAATATTCTTTATTTCCGTGGAAAACCATTCCATACAATATTCACCTCCATAAATATTGAAATAAAAAAGGGAATCATCATCACTTTAGGTAATTGATATTTTTGATATCAACATAGATTACAAAAGGCACTTTTTGTTTGTAAACATAATTTTTAAATTCCACAAAGTCATATTTCGGGAATGATAGATATTCTACAATCGTTTCTTTTCCTCAACCCCTGATTTAAGGAAAGAGGCATATACACGCAACCAGTATAGAGTAGCACTCCGGCGCGTCAGGTGAGTAACGAAAACTCAATACAAAACACGTAAGATCCACACACCCACAAACATCACACCCATCAGGTACATCACCACCATGCACACACAGCACAAGTCAGAAAAACACATAAAATTACGACAACATGGGGTTTAGAGCACTCAAAGGCTGACTTCATATCACAGGAGGTACGATTTCAATCTTACAAACGTGCCAATTTGCGAGTTGAAGACCGCTCCAAGCAGGAGTGGGGGAGGATGGCAAGTGGAAAGTAAATCTCGTTCACACGTAACGTGAAGGGGATTTACTATCCATGGGCACTGAACCTTAAGGGGGTGTGTCTTGACTGATTCAGTAAATATCCAAATACTTATAGAGGAATCTATATGTACTATACTTCGTAGATTTACGGTGAGTACAATATATATGAGATTTATCTCAAAAACAGCGATATGCGAAGAAAAATATTTGAAGCCCGACTCAAAATGCGTACCGTGGAAGTGCTAGCGATTCATTTTATTTTTTAGGGTCTTTGGCTTTTCACAAGTTAGAGCTTAGCTCTTTTACTTTTTCACCTGTGTATAGTTCGTCTGAGTGTGGTTTATAATCCTGAGTATACAAAGTATATTCATGATTTCTGACAATGTTTTTGTGACTCTTACAATTTGCTAGAGTCTGTAATTTTTACTTCCGTGGAAGCATTTTATTATTATTTTGAAGAGGGTTTTCTATCAGTTCAGATATGTCCTAGGTCTCTTATACCGAGAGGGATCGTCCGCATTGTAATTATAAGAATATTGTTATGAAGTTCCGCTTTATCAAACAGGATTTCATTTTTGTCTTTGATGACTTGTGATATCTCTTTGATTTTGAGATCCGATCTAAGGGTTTCATTACTTACGTACCATGGAGCATTGGTTAGCATCCGCAATAATTTGTTCTGTACCCGTTCCAGAATGATCATGTTGGAGTGAGCAGCATGTCCCCAGACTGCTGAAGCCTACGTTATGGCAGGTCTAATTACTTCTTTGTAAATTAGTAGCTTGTTTTCAGGTTCATTTTGCTCTTTCTGTTAAGAAATGGGTATAGGGTTTTTGTGATATTAGATGTTTTATCTCGGATTTTCGTTATATGTGTTTTCCAATTCAGTTTTCTGTCTATATTGACTCCTAAGTATTTACCGTCTTGTTTCCATTCAAGTTCGTGATTATTTACTATTATTTTTTCTTCGGGGAGGATACGAAAATTACCCAAGTGAATAGTTTGTGTTTTGTTTGAATTGATAGCAATCTTCCACTCTAGAAGCCACTGGCTCAGCACGTCAACTGCATTTTGCAGGTGACGGACCGAGACGTGTCTGTGTCTAGAGTAGGAGAGTAACGCAGTGTCGTCTGCGAATAGAGAAAGTTTTGTGTATCTGAATTCTGGTATGTCACTAATATAAATATTATACAACGTAGGTGATAATACCGCTGCGATATTCTTTGTCTCTGATAGGGTATTTTCATTTTTTATTTGGAAGGTCCTGCCAGATAGGAAGGAAGCAATGATCTTTATCAGTCCCAAAGGCAGGTGGAATGCATGGAGTTTGTATATCAAACCTTCATGCCATACGCAATCAAAGGCTTTAGCTACATCTAACAGTAGTAGATTTACGTAATGATTTTCATTCAGTTCTGTGATCGCATTTTCCACCAGCCTTATGGCCTGTAGTTCAGTTGAGTGGTCCCTCCTGAAGCCAAATTGGGTATCTGGAAGGACATTCCTCTCTTCGACTTCTTCCTCAAGCCTTGCAGTATTATTATTTCAGTTAATTTTCCGACACTGGACAGAAGGCTGATAGGGCGATGATTTTGGGGGAAGGTGAGATCCTGTCCCACTTTAGGTATCATTACTATAATAGCGTGTCTCCACCCCTTTGGAAAATATCTCATTTTTAGTGCATTATTAATTATTAAAGTGGGAAATTATTGTCCGAGTGAAATCATGAAAAAGGAATTTGTGGAATAATGGACAGATTATTCGAGTCCCACTTGAGGATGCTTTTTTTCTTTAATTTAATAATCTGTCCATTATGCCACAAATTCCTTTTTCATGATTTATCTCGGACAATAATTTCCCATTTTCACATTATATATTTGGCTAAATCTTATCAGTGGTTGGAGATCATCTTCCTAGATCTTCTACTGAAATCGTCAAGTCGACGATGATGTTGGAGTGAATAGGTATCGGGTCTCGACGGCCATTGATAAGTACTTTCGATTTTCGATTCATTCCAACATGGACATTAAATTGTGTAAGTGAAGTATTCGCGAGTGTGAGTCGATTCATATGGCCTATGGTCGATTCCTATGGCCTCGATAGCTCAGTGGTTATTATTATTTCTCTTTGTTACTAATAATTCAGGATTGTCATCGTTGGAACTATACTCAGTGCCATTTGGACCTATTTGGACTATAATTTGTTATTGGAATTTTCAGAATCGAAATCTAATTGATCCGAATCCATTTCACAATGAAAGTTCACTTCATTCATTTCAGGATTATTTAGAATTTCGAACTCATCACTTGTTGGAATATTTATTATAGTATATTGCCTAGGTTTCGTTTTGGTATCTGGTAAATTCTCGGAAATGGAATTTTTCCTTTGAGTTAATTTTATTTGGTTTTTCATCATTTGGAATTTCTTGCCGTTTTCTCTAACGCTATCATGGTTACTCTCCTCCTATTTTTTTTGTTAGGAGGTTCGTCTTTTGCATTTGGAATTTTGTTATTTACGGTTTTACTGACTTGTTTTGAGTTTTCGGAAGAAGCTGAAGAAGTCCATTCACAACTGGTACTAGATTTTTTTCGGTATTATCTGACTTTTTTCACATAGTTGTAAAGTAAGTGAAGCTATTATATTATTTAATTTTCCTATTTCTAGAAGAAGTGGCTCATTTTTTGAATTAACTTTAGAAATTTCGTCACTTTGAACTTGCATCTGAAATCGCATTTGTTGATTTTGAGATTGCATTTCATTTAGTATGAAGAACAGGATTTTGAGGAATGGCTTCTTGCAATGGATCAGATTTTTGGTCATTATGAACAACCAATTGTTCATGAAGTTGGCCGGGCGGCTGCCCGTTAACTGGACCTTGGTCCATTTTTTGTTATTGCTCTACGTCTCGATTAGCTTTGTACACAACAAACACTAATTTGACATCTGTCATCAATTTGCATGAAAAGTGAGAAATGAATCAAAATCTGTTTGGTACATTGTATCATTGTGCGAGGAAATGTGTTCGTGATCGTAACATCAAAAGATAATTTATAGAATACCACACGAGAGTTTGATAAAGTAGAAAATAATTCTCCATATTTTTTTCTCAAACTTGTTGCCATTTGGTGATAGCAACTCGAGCCCGTTGGACTCTCGTGTCTATTGCCTGGTAACAAGTTATCGAAAATCTGACGAATTATTTTCACTTTATTCTCACTCTCTTGTGATATTACAACTGATAATCAATCGCATTACAAGTTATTAAATGACAAGAAATAGTTTCGATTACACCCTGTACCTATCAACTTATGCTATCGTGGTCGCGAAGAATTGATCTAATATACCTCAGGTGTAACAGTAAAATTTCAGCAAATTCTATCGATGCCTAGAAATCTCCTTATATCTGTGTATTTGAAAATGATTCTGCTTCGCTCAAAAGTGGAAAAAGTGATTTTTTTCGAAGGCATCGTTGCAGACTTCTCTTTGAATTTTATGCTTTCTATATAGTGGTAGTAAAAAGTATATCCGTTTCCTGGATTATGATTCATGTAACTCTATTAGACAGGAATTTGATATTATAGTTCGTAAAATAAAGGCATGGAGTATTTCTAGTAGAAAATATAGATCAGTTGGAAAATATGAACAGGTTGTTCATAAAATTCGACAATATTTAAAAAAATAGTATATGCGATGCCACTGTACTGGTTGTTTTGTGTTAATTGCTTAATTTTTTCGTAGATTTCTCAGTTTTCTCAAAATATTTCTTTTCAATATTCAATTGAGAATGATTTCCTTTTCAACAGAGGATATAATTCTTCAAACTTAAATGCAATATGGTCATCTCTGAGAATTACATTACACAATAAAAATAAAGATTATCCCACGACAATTTGAAGAGTAATTAATAGAATATTACCAATAGTCCGCAAAATGAGGGCTTGGAATAATAAATCCACATTTAGTATGCAAAATCCAAAGATGGGTTTTTCAGACTATATTGGCCTTCACTTTGATAAAGTTAACAGACTTTTGTGAAAAAACTTTGCCATTGCATTGGTATCGTTTTGAAATACTTTTTGTACAACCGACTATTCGAAATTATTGCACGATAGGTAGAAAAGTTATGATCATTGAGATATAAATTTTTTCATGACGGAAACTCAGATATTAGTGATTTATATTTATTTTAACAATTATATTCAATTTTGTATAATACAATATACTAATTTCTAAATAGAGAAAATGTTGTTACAATAACATTCAACTCATTATAATACTTAATGAAAAAAATATCAAAGCTCTAGAACAATTTTGTAAATAAGACATGAAAGTACTATGTGAACATAATATTCCAATTTTAATATCAAGAAGAAGAGTCCTATTTAAATTTTAAATTCTATACTAAACATGTAATTTGAAATGCAACTTGAGTTCTTACAACAAATGTAGTGTAATAACAGTGATAGAAAAATATATGTAACAAAGTTCGTCCTTTTAGCTACCAAATATTAAACACAATCTTCTTCACTTACGGTACTTTCACAACACTTGTTATATTCAATTTCACTTTCTTTCAACTCAACTCAACTCAACAGCTTTTTAGATGCAGCATTGGACCCTATGAATCTGTCTTGATGTATCCTGCTTTCAGATATTCGAAAAATCAGTCGGTTTTTCAAACTGTCTTTGATTATTAGGGAAATGAAGTTTGGTAAAGTGTCAGGTTGGCTAGAACTCATTTCGATAATGATAGCTTTGATAAGAATCAACAATTCGATTTTATTGTCTCTGTTTTTTTATTGCTGGAATTTCCTTCTCACAGCGTTCCTTTGTCTCACTAGAAATTGTATATGTGTAGGTAGATTTTTGGTGATGATTTCTGGTTCCACTGGTATGCTCATTTTGTTCTTAGATTCTTGAAGTTTGAAACTTTGGTTATCCATTTCGCACCTTTCTAGTCAAATGATATCGCAATAATAATCTCGATTTGCTAAACCGAGGTTCTTCATACATTTTCCTGTTGAATATTTAATTGATACAAATGTCATTACTTTTGGATTACAAGGGATTAGCACTGGATATTGAGAAGGTACTTATTTATTTTCAGTTACCTGGAATTAACCATTAAGACACGTGTTTGTGTTTCAATTCGGAATATTAGAATTGTGCTTGAAAGCCCTTATTTTGATATATAAATAGTAGGTTCAAACTACCATTATGAGGGGACTGATTTTAATTTCTTTATGGTTACACAAAAATATGTTTCGTGCAATCTACATTTCAGCGTTTCAATGGAATATCTTAGCTGGAAATCCCCGGTCAGCGGAGTTATTAGAAAAGACACAAGTACAAACTACCCCTAAAAGGGGGTTGGTTGAAATTTATAATATGGTGGCACGGATGCTTTCCTTCATAGATGTCAATTTTGCATTATGATCTTGATTAGTTTTTAACATTTCTAGAAACAAATGGAAACTTTCAATTCGAATCATTCACGTATTTTGAATGTGATGCCATAGTTATGCAATTGTGATTTTTATGATGATATGTGAAATAACTTTTTTCTTTTTTGTTACATGTTGAATTATTATATCATCTACTGAATTTTTTCGATGGATATTCGTTAGATAAGTTCAGGTTCAGGTACTAAATTCCTTTTATATATTTTAATTGTTTATTTTCAATTACCTCAGCACGTACAAACTGTTGTCCAGATAGTTTCTGTGGTTTATATTTGTTTATTGAAATGTTTTAAATTTTAACTTGTAACTTACCATATTATGTCAATATTATGTCAATAAACATACATACATTCATGTACGTTTGGGCCAAGCAAAACATTATTATAGTGAGAATATTCTGCCAAAAAAAATAATCTAATATACCTTGAACACAACACAACTTGAATAAGTTCTCCACTCTTCACTGAAAGCGTATTTTATCGCACATTTAACAAAAGCAGTTCGCCTTATCGTGCACCGGCGATGATCTAAGATCATTCACAGCGACTTTTAACACGTAGATCTGGGTTCAATAGTCGATGAAGCCACGCCGAGGCCCTGGGCCCCTCACCGTCTATTGAAATCACACACAAGTACACGAGCACAGGAAACGATGTTCACACTTTGGCTGTGGTTCGTGGTGTTCCTCGTCTCCTAGCGATTCATGTGTTTTGTTTTGGGTCCATGATTTGTTTTTGGAGTGAGGGCTTGGCCCTCTTACTCTTTAGTCGTAAAGGTTTCATCGAATTAGAAGTTTGATGGGGTATTGATCATAACAAGTTATGCACAATATACCCTGCTAGTGTTGAAACTAGCTGGCGGTGTCGTTCTGGTCTGAGTTTTGAAATGGCTAGTCGGTAGAAGATGTCTAGTTGAAGGAAGATGAAGCTTCTGCCCCTTGGCAATTTTTTAGTTGGATAAGTTCAGCTAAGATCGGTCTTTTTATGATTAATTCTCTCAGTTCATCCATGGCTGCAAGTAGGTCTCTGAGCGTTTGATCCTCTGATATCCTTGGATTTTCTCCTTTGTTTCCTCTATTTCTTTCCTCCTGAGGCCTGGGGGGGTCTAGAAGGTCTTCTTGTATTATTTTCTTCTTTATTGTTAGACTTCGGGAAATTGGGGCATCCCTGATAATTTGATTTATGCTCACCGTTGCAGTTTGAGCATTTTGATGGGATATTATCATCTTTAGGATGGGCTCTGGATTCGTGATTGCCAGCACAATTGCGGCAAACAGGCGTAGTTCTGCATGTATGTGCTGTATGGCCAAACTTTTGACAGTTGTAACACTGCCCAGTTCTGACTCTTCTTCGTTGATAGTCGAATTTAACGTGCACGTCCATTATTGTTGTTAGTTTAGTGATGGCTTGATCCGACGCAGGAACAATACACAAAATTATTGACATCGGTGTTCCGTCTCGATTTTGAAATCTGGCTACCACCCTCGGATGGAAGCCCTTACATCTTAGATCTTGTGTTATGTCTTCGATTGAAGAATCTTCCGCAACTCCTTTGAAGATTGCCCTGATTTCTCTGTCAGTCTTCGTCTTGAAGGTGAAGTGTTGAATTTTGTGTTGTTCCAATGTTTTTAGGCATTTCTGGTATATCTCCATCTCGTTATATATTACTTTAATGCCATCTCTGTCATTAAAGTTTTTTTCTGATTTTAGATTCAGATTTCTCAGAAGCTGGCAGATGGCCGGCCAATTCTTCTTATCCTTGATAATGATTGGTGGTGGTTTAGTCTTTAAAATATCCTTTATAATTCCTTGATGTTCTTCCATAACTGGATCGGCTAATACTTGAAATTTATTAGAAACTTCAATGTTTGGAAAAAAAGTATCCATATTTTCCTCCTTCTTTTCCTCCACATTCACAATACATATTTCATTTGTGTTTTCTTCCTCATTGTTGGAGTCTTCCTCATTGTTGGAGTCTTCTGGGGATGAGAGAGGTTCCTTAATCCTAACTTTCCATGTGGGACCCCATTTGCTCACAAATTCGATTAGTAGTGCTTCTCCATCCTCTTTGTTGTATTTTATAAGCCTGTTCAAGTAATTGCTAGCTTCCTCTCCTTGGACTTTGAAGATTTTAAAGAGCTCGTTAACCTCATCAGATTTTTTACTGAATTATTTTTCAGAATAACTGTCAATCCACGATATTGTTACGAAAATCGCTATTTTTGTCGATTTCGAAAATCTCATTCTTGGTATATACACTTCTAGGCAGTTGAATATTAGGGTTACGATATGTAAAATATTAGAATAATATTTTATTTGTACATATTTGTGATCCCCCTGGTACATTCGTGAGAGCCGAAAAGGTTAATTTTTAAATTTAGGGTACGGAACCCATATTTATTTTCCTAAGCTCAGACTTGGCGTTTTGGACTGGGTGCAGAACGCGTACTGCCTTCCCGCCTCGTTCTTGAAATTTTGGTTAGTTAGGGAACACAAAATTTTTGAATTCCAACTCGCACTTGGTTTCTTGTTTTGGGTTGTTCCGAGTGTACACAAACCGTCTATATAAAGAAAAAGTAAATTTTGGGAAGAACGTATTGAAGGAATGGCAAGGTCGAAGAACCTATTTTCTAAATTTGCATTTGAATGCTTGTATGTCTGAATTCACCCATTTTACAAGAGGCAATATTAACGATCGATTATTTTTCTATTTGTAACATTTCAAAACTTATATTTTCTGTCGCTGTAGGCTGCAGTCTAGTTTCATTAGTTAATATAGTTAACTAATAATTAAGTCGGGGCCTAATTATAGTTTGGAAGGGACGCCTTACAGGATTGAGATGCCACTCGTCATAAGCAGCGCCGCTGTCGAAGGGATTGGATTATCAACCTGTCGTGTACCTGACTCACCTAACTAATTGACTTTATAATCCGTAAAGGGATGGCGCCATCAGATTTGGGTCGTGTCGGTCGGCGAACCGATATGAACTCGAGAACTGAGTATTAAATGGGTCATCTCTCGCATTCTTTCAATACGAAAATTAATTTGATTCAAGATTAATTTTACGGAAGACTTAGATTGAAAAATATCTCGATTTGCGGGTGGAATGGTCATTGCACTCAGAATTCATTATTCTGAAAAGGCCCGTTTCCCCAGAACGAGATATTTTCGTTCGCGAGAACGAATATGAAAATCTATTGCACATTTCTTTCGTATATTAATCATAATTTTTGCAATTCACGTTAGATGTGAAATTTTCTTTGTCTTAGACATTTGTATAGACGGTTCCTTGAATCGTAATTGGTTTCCACAGTTCAATTGCAAACGTTTCGATGGTTTTCATAGAAATTAGCGGAGTGTGGTTTCTCCATAAGAAATGCATTGAACTGAACGGGACACCAGTTGCGATCGCGTAGTCATGCGGGGATTGATGTTTTCTCCGTTGTGTTTTAGGGTGCGAAATGGGAATGGCGCGCAGTGATTAGGTGCAAAGGGCTGAACTACCGCGGATCGCGAGTATATCGCGAGGGTTTCGGACACGCCCTTTTGCAGTCAAAGCCAATTAATGACTTTCGCGCAAATCCGCGAGGAATAGAAATATGGAACTAACGGTTTTTCGCTCTCAGTTGGCGGTTGGCAGTTCCGGTTTTAGTTCGAGTTTGGCAGTTGGCAGTCAGTGAACAGTAGTGCTTCAGAGTTAGTGTACGTGTCGTCGAATTTGGCGGGAAATCTAGGGCGTGGTACCCAACCTTTGGAAATTAGTGGAAAGTCGTGGCCAGCAGTGAAACCAGGTCGTTTACGGACTACTAGGAAGTCATACGTCGCGTCGTCGGGGTGCTGCACCGTTTTTAGGAAATTCTGGGAACATCAGGGCGATTTTCGTCCCGGACCTTGGGCGTAATTTCCCGGGGAGTCGTCTGAGAGAATAGGGCTTCGTTTGGTTTGTTCCTGGGTGTACTAACCATACTTTCTTTTCAGGGGGGTTAATCAGGATATTTTTGGAAGTGTTTCAGATCAGAACGCTGGCGCACAAATAAGATAGCGGCTCAAAGGCGTACCTTGGTAGAATTTTCTTAGGTGAGATTACAAGGATGGTCTGATTGGTTCTCGTTGAACTTGTTGTTTTTTTTTCCCCAAATTACGAGGCTCAGGGCCCTCATTAGCTACGCGCAAGAAAAAAAGGGATTCTCAAACCAGGTTTCCGGCTTCCGAAAGGAAGTACCTTGGAGTCCCGAAGTCCTCCCCAAGCATTCCTGCACGTAGGTTTCCAAATCCTTATTTGTTTTGAACAGGGAGTTAATGTAAATTTCCTAAAGTAGGTCGGCTGCGAAAATCTACGCCTCATTTCAGTTTAGTAACCGTGAAAATTTTCAAGTCATCCCCAGGCGCCCTTTTTTGAAAAACGATTAGCATGGACGGCCACCACTTCATGACCCGTCCGAAAGTCCAACAACACGCACGTACCACACCTCCAAATTTCAATTTAATTTCTTTTGAACAGCACGCGGTTCAGAGAATTTCTCTGTGCTCAGAAGACAACGTGGGGCATTCAGGGCTTCTGAAATCATTAGACGTTCTCCAGTGAAATTGGTTTAGCTTGGGCCAATTGTCCTGGGAATAAAATTTGAATTCAAAAAGTCAAGTAATGTATCCTGTTGGAAATTTGATTTTGCCCCCGAGGGCGTGGCTCGTGTGTGATTCGCGCGTTTTGCACCTTGCCAACACAATTGCCGGTTGAATTCGAGAAAAATATGCCACTTGTTCCTTGAAATCAGTGATGAGGTTAATTCCTTGAGGGGCGCGTAGGGTGGTAGGGAGGAAACCACAGGTATTTATGAGGGAAATTTACGTTTCTTCCAGGACGAATTCTGGGATACAAAATTTAAGGGAAACAGAGAATCTTTCTGAAAGAGTAAATCAGAGATTCACTGTGGAGGAACGTCGACAAGGGAAATTGTTGGACGAGAAACATAAAATAATTTTTGATAAAGTATTGGGAAATAATTTTCGGCATTCTGGGCCTTGCCAGGAAAATTTTCCTCAGGGTTTATCGGACGGTGACGACGCAGGAGTCGACACCGAGCAAATCGTGCCTAACGATAACATTGATCTTTTCCAAATTCAGATTTTCCAAATTTAATTTTGCAGGAATCCAGAGGCCCATGCGGAGGAGCATGGGGGGTGGTGCAATGTTTTCCCCAGACTTCCATTCCGAAAATAGAAGTGGAAGTTTGGGAGAGACAGCCAGAACGACGGGGTGGGATAATGGGTTTATCCACAAAATTCGCGTTCAAACACAGAAAGGGTTAAAAGAGTCAGGCCGAGGCGCATTCTGATCGCCAAGAGCCATATGTGGAAGGACGAAATCCCTGTCCCGAACCATATGGGCGTTCAGTTAGTTTCTGGGAAGTTCCGAAGGATCGAAACTTCACAGAGGGTAACAGAAAGCGCGTTTCGACGTTTCAGATTTCGAAGAACCAAAGACAGGGACTTGCGAGGTCTAAATCGGAATATAAACCTCTTACGGCACAACGGGAAGATGGTTTATTTTCAGAGAGACACGGAAATACAGAATCAAAATTTCATTTAAAAAAACATCCCTAATTCAGAACATGTCTCCCAAGGCGTGGGGCTAGGTTTTCTAGAGAGGATTCCCGAACTCATGTTTTAGAAAATTTAAATAAATACCAGAATGCGAATATTCCCATGCAGACCACAAATGGCTGCTTGGCCTAACAAATTAAATTTACAATTATGGTGAAAATGAGTACGACCAAAAATTTCCTTGTCGCGCACGGGATTATTTCGAGCAGACTCGAGTTGTAGAGCCGCCTCGAAATTCTCCACAATAGCATTTTATTAAAGTTAATAGATGCTGTTGAAGGTAAGGAGGGAACCCCTTCTCATGAGAAATCGATTGGGATAAATCCGGTTTTATTATAAAATCAGACCCCCGACCTTCAGTGGGTTTGCCTCACGAGGCCCCAATAAAATTTTTGGAAGATTGCGAAAATACGGGTTGGTATCACTTAACTCAATGGGTAAAATGACGTCCGACTGGCTAAAAAGTCCAGCCGCAGCGTGGGCACGTTCATATACGGAGACTGTCCAACTACTTGGACGTTTTCTGTAATCGTTTCAAGGAACAGTTCAACGGTGAGATTTTGGTCTCAAATTTAGAGTCAAATTGTTTGGGTCTGACCAACCTAAAGGACAAGATGTCGCATCCCCTTTATTTTGGGAAATGGGGCTAGCTCAGCATCTGTACCGGAATGGGAGGAGCAACGTATTGTTCGTTTGATTTGAATAGAATTAGTCCTAAATTCGAGTTTATTTACACTCCATAGTTTTCCAGACTAAGAGCCTCACTCAAAAAAGCGGTCGCAATAGAATCGCTTATTGTCGACAAAAAGAATTTTTCATTCGCAACCGAAATCCGAAAGCAAACAGAAAAATCTGAAAACTGCCCGAGCGCCGCGACGCCTCGTATAAGTCTGTCCCGTGAACAGCATCGCAGAGAGCAACCGGGACGACGAGCGATTTTACACGAACGTCCCGAAAGGGACTCAACGTCAACTCGCGCATCGAAAAATGCGGTTTCTTTCGGCAAGAGTCTTGGCAGAACCACCGTCACTGTTCCCCAAAACGGGGAGAGGTTCTGTAAAAGGAATCGAAATATTTCAATAATGGAAATTATTCGAAAAAAACAGATTGTTTTAAGTGCGGAGGGAATCATTAGATGTCTGATTGTCCACAAAATAGGAGGCGGGAGAATTATTCACCACCTCGAAATTTTTTAAAATTCAGCAACGTTTCCAGAACGTAGAGGCCGAGGCCACAGGCCCATCGCAAGATGCACATTTCAATAAAACCCGGCGAACGGTCGCCTAATAATAGCCGCCCCAAAGAGGAATGAAACTTGAAAAGTCAAAAGAGAGGACAAAGGGTACGTCAAGGGCCCTGAACTCGTACAAAATAAATCGAAGTCAGAGGAAGATCGGTCGATTGACTGATTTGGGTACCCGCGTTAATGCACTACGAAAGCAATCACTAGTAGGGTGTTTTCGATTAGCATTGACGCCGATTTGCTTTCTAATGAAGGTAATTCCCCTACCCTGTATAAATAACATTAATATGTTACAGCTGAAGAGACTTCTTCGATAAAATTTAAGAATAGGAAAGGGGAAAAGATTTGAGGTATCGAGTGACTTGTTGCCGTCCAAAAAAAGGGACCACAAATTTCCCGTGGGATCCTATTCCGAAAATCTTCTGTTGTTGCCACGTGGTAGGCATAAAAAGTTCACCCATCGCCGGATGTAAAACGAAGAAGCTCTTGCAGCAGAAAAAGAAACCGATCCCTTTTCGAAAGTTGAATCGTAATTCAAGCAGAGGAAATTCAGGCGGTTGCGATACCCAAAAAAAAAGTAGAGGCTTCATGAAATTATTACACGAATCGGGGCGTGTCATAAAATATTTCTCGAAAAAATGTTTTCCAGTGAGAAAACATAACTTGAGCATCATTACTATGGGATGAAAGTTTCTCCGAGAATTTCATCAATTGGGATATCCGCCGAATAGGGATTGCCGTTTTCAAACGGTAAAGTCCGAGGGAGGTTAGCGTTCCGTCACCGAGGTGCAACTGATTCTAGAAATTTGTTATGAGGGGGCCGATCGTTGAAGTATTTCTCCTTTTGTAGATTTGACTGGATGGCAGGGGCTATGTACAGGGTGTACCAAAAGTCTGTCATACCAGGTTGTAATACCGGATGAGTATACAGATGTGGAAAATTTTGCTAGATTTTGCCATACCGACCATTGGGTCAAGTAATCAAGTTGAGGACGTTTCAATTCGGTTATGCCTGAGGATAGCACTAAGTTTGTTTGCTGAGACTCTGCCCTAGCAGCTCAGGGCCGACACTCTTAGGTTCCGGATGTATCGATTGATAATCCGTTCAGACTATTGCTCAGTGGAAATGAAGCGGATGGCGAGACACTGCTGACAGCTCGCATCAGCGCAGACTTTGAATCGCAAAGTCGATTCAAATATACAGAGGTTGCCGGACACTTGCTTTTGCAGCTCAGGACCAAAGTTTTGGAAAATCGCGGGACCTGCTGGCAGCCCAGTTTAAATCAGGAAGACAGGGAGACACTGCAGCGCAGCTCATCTGATGAAGGGAAGAGGGATGATGAAACACTGCAAGGCAGTTTTTGTTTCAAATATTTCCGAAAATGAATTCAGAAATGGGTCCCAACTTGGAAGAAGAATTTGGATATTGTCGCAACACCTGAGTTGGACGAAAATATCTGTATACTCAGGAAGCGATCAGCTCTCAGCAATAGGATTGTTCAGAGTTATGGAGAAATACCAGGTTGATGTCGAGATTTTGGATTGCGTGCTAGGGCTCTCGTGGACAGTGGAAGTTCGTTGGAGTCTTTTACGACGTACTTTGTTACCACGTAGTTGGGAGGTTGATTCGAAGAAGTGACACCTTGCAACTTGCTTGTTCGGGGTAGACACATACAGTCTTGGAAAGACAGATGTGGTAATACACATCGGGATGTGGACTATACCGTGACAGTGCAAGTGGTGGATGATCTTGTCGAGGATCTTCTTCTTGCTGCCCTGGCTGGCATCAAATGACACGATGGTCGATTTTGCAAGACGTACCATCTAAGTTGGAAAAGTCCCAGACAAACTATCTTTTGGGCGGAGGAGATTTATTCTCCGCCAAGGGTATCCACTTCCTGAGATTGAGAGAACAGTTACAGAAGTGATGAAAGAAGATTTCGTAGACTTGGATTTAGGGGAGTTTGCGGATGTTTTATGAGTCGCCACGTCAGCCTGTCACGAGGGCTGCCGTACATCAATTGTTTTGAAGGATCCTACACCTTTTGAAACTACGTCCTTATAAGGTTAGTGATGAAAAAAGCACTTATTCAACGAGAGTTGATAAGATGCTACGCTAGGGATTATTCGTCGTTCACAATCCGCCTATCAGAGTCCTGTCGTCATTGTTACGAAAAAAGGATGGTACAGCGCGATTTTGTGTGGATTATCGGAAGTTGAATTCTCAAACTGTTCCGGAGGCAACTATTCTGCCGAACATTCTGGAGACTATCAAAGAGCTTGGACAGGCGAGTGTTTCACTAGCCTTGATTTGAAAAGTGAGGTATTGGCGGGTGGCTATGGAAGAAATTCCAAGAAATATACCGCTTTTTGCAACACCGGAAGGGAGGCTGCTATGAATTCAATTCTATGCCTTTTGGGCTTTGCGCAGCTCCTGGTTCATTTCAAGGTTATGTCATTGTTTTGGTTGGTTTTATTGACAAATTCGTCAAGATTGTATTTGGATGACATCATCATCTATAGTAATTCCAGGGAAGAAAATCATCTTCATCTACGTCTTGTTCTTGAGGCGTTTTTCCCGAGCTCACGGACTTTGGTGTTCGTTGCGAAATGTTTCTTCGCCCAAAGAGGACGATATTTGGGGCATGCTAATCCAGGCACGCTATAGAGCCTCGAAAAAACATGTTCTCGCTATTCAGGTTTTCCAGGCCGAAGAGACATTTTTCGCAGTGCGGAGTTTTAGGTACAGTAGGCTGGATTCGTGAGTTTGTTCCGAATCTCGCGGAAATGGAGGCGCCGTTAACAGATCTTTTGAAAAAAAGTTCGAATCAGTAGTTCTTAGTGGACTGGGGAGGCTGAAGAAGCGTTCCGCAGATTAAGGAAAGCGTCGTCTAGACCAATGGTAGGCTAGACAGATATATCGCTGCCGTTTGTGACCTGCAAACGGACGCTTCGGAATAGAGTATGGCGGCCGTTCTTTATCAGAGTGGGTGAAAACGGTGACAGGAGGATCATTTCACATGCAGTGCAGAGCTGAAAGGCCCGGAACTCAATTACCATGTAGATGAGACTGAATTCTACAATTGTGTGGGCTATTAAACGCTATCGTCATTACCTGAGGATAGGCAGTTTTGTTACAACAGACAGTAAGGCCTTGACTTGGCTGGACAAGTTCAAGGACGCAGCGAAACTGACACGATGGGCACTACTCCTGCAAAGTATTCCTTCACTGTGGAGCACGTCGCTGGTAAAGAAATCAGTTAGCTGATTTCTTATCCACGAAACCGGGGGTAGCCACGGCGAGGATCTCGATGACGATATGGATCGTATGGGGGTACCACCGATGAAGGTGAAGCTGGCGTAACACCTCTGTCAACGTGGTCAGGACGCCTCTGAAGTTGCCATTCGTCGGCAATTGGGTGATCCTGAAGGACCCTCAGTGAATTGCGAGGTTGCGTACTTGTGAGAGATGGGACCCCAGAGATGTGCAGATCAAGTCTTGATTAGGGACTTTGTGGTAGACAATGGAGTCTTGTACTACCACAAGATAATCAATAAAATTTTATTTTTGTGCAAATGAACTACAGCAGATATCACAGCGTATTATCACGACCATCCAACGGCCGGACACGGTCAGGCTGGAAACCGTGAAAGCCATTCGCCGACATTACTGGTGGCCAGGCTTGGCAGAGTATGTCAAGGCGTATGTTCGTGGATGTTTGGTGTGCCAAAGTACGAAGGCGATACAGCGGCACCAACCAGCTGCCCCATTGCGTCCTACTGCAGTGGATAGGCCCTGGCAAACCGTATCAGTTGACACTTTGGGCCCATACGCGAAGTCAGGCGTGGTAATCGTTATATTGTGATTTGCGTAGATCTTTTCAGCAAGTGGGTTGGGCTGAAAGCCGTCCTGCTGCTGATTCTGAGGAAATAGTGGGCTTTTTTAGATCAGGGATCCTGGCCAGGTGGGGCTGCCCAGAAGCCATTATTTCGAGATAACAGCACTATTTTTTAATAGTGATCTGTATCGTGGATATTTGGAGAATAAAATATCAAAGCGATATATTCTCAATATATCATCAACAATCAGATCGGTGGAACGACGGGTCCAAGGAATTGAAAAATTCTTCGAACCAAACTCATTGATCGCCCTAGGCGGAATGGGAAGGAACTACCTTACCACGACTGTATTCGTTGAGAAATCGCGGAATGCTGCTACCAGGAACCCCTACAGAGCTCCTGCTGGGATATACACCACCTCGCCGGGTGATTGGGTAATTCCCATGTGAAAACCCTGTAAGAAATCTTCCTGCTGACAGGCAGGCCCGTGATGCAACGGACAAATCAAGGCAAACCCGTTTATCAGAAATTTGTTTCCTGATAAAATATTCGCCACCGCGAGTATCAGGTAGGGGACCTGGTACTGGTGACGAATTTCAATAAAGGAAATTTTGGTAAAACGATGACGGGTCCCCATCCTATAAAGCAAGTGCTAGGACGGGATACCTATATGATAGAGCGAAATGATGTCGATCATATTGTTCACTTAAACAATATTAGACCATACGCCATACGAAGGGCATGATATTGCAGATTTCTCAGATCATGGCGATCTTGAAGAACATCTGATCAATCGAGAAAGGGCTACTCCTAAGGTCGGAATAGAGCCCTCGCAAAGTCCCGGAACGGTGGTAGCTGAGCCACCTAGGGCAAATATCGAATCCTTTCAACCGGGATCCAGAGAGTTCTCAAACCGGAGATGCGTCACTGGGGACGGTCGATCCACCCACAGAAACGTTGGAGGCGTTCCTCACGTATCGTGCGTGTCATTAGTCCCTCACAACGGAAATTCCTAGGCCTGATTCTGCTGAGAATCCGCCTATCCCCCGTTGTTATCCGGAGGTACCAGTTGTTATACCGGACCTCCCAAAACCGGTGTCACCCATACGGACCGGTGCTCCACCTCTGAGACGTCGTTCTCGTATAGTCGCCATCAGTCGTCCTGTTGGAAAAGGCTCCCAGACGCGTCTCCTGCGAGCCAGAAGAAGAACTTCTGCAGCGTCGCCATAGAAATAGGACTGTGAGTGATTCCTCCGGGGATGAAGCTCCCGGTCAGACTTTCGTTGTAACCGCCATGGGTACATCGAGGCCGATGATGAAGTGTAAGTATTGTATAGAATATATCAGGCATGAGAGATCAGAAACACAACCAGCAGATTTGCTCGCTAGATTATGGCGTTGGATGAGGCTGTAGGCCGGACCTGTAACGATGCTATACACTTGCATTGAATTGTCTGGTATGGTGATCCACTACAAACTCAGTTGCGGTCATGATTTTTGAAAATTGCGGGACATGAGATTCGTCGGTTTTCAAGTAATTTTGCTTTCCCCTCTTTGGGTTGGAAAAGGTGGGGGGGTGGAGCAGGAAGGTTACTCGTGGGATCTGTCTCCTGAGTCAAGGTTGCTGCTCACAATACCATGTGGAAAACAGACGACTCCAACAAAATTAAGTCTTTCAGGGGTTTTTCGAAAATCGCTATTTTTTTCGATTTCGAAATCTCATTCTTGGTATATAAATTCTAGGCAGTTGAATTTAGGGTTTGATATGTAAAAATTGGGGAAAAATATTTTATTTGTACATATTGTGATCCCCCGGTACATTCTTTAGAGCCGAAAGGTTTAAATTTAGGGTACAGGGAAACCTTTTTTTCCTGAAACCCGACCTTGGACTGGGTGCAGAACGCGTACTCTCTTCCCGCCCTCGTTCTTGGGGGTTTTTGGTTGGATTAGGGAACTAAAAATTTTTGAATTCCAACTCACTTGGTTTTTTTGTTTTGGGTTGTTCACAGGTGTATACAAACCCCTCTATATAAAAAAAAGTAAATTTTGGAAGGGAAAGTATTGGGAAGGGGAAAGGCAAAGGTCGAAGGAACCTATTTTTCCCAAATTTTGCATTTTTAATGCGTGAATGTCTAATTCACCCATTTTTCAAGAGGGGAATATTAACAGGGGATTATTTTTCTATTTTGGCCCCTTTCAAACTTATATTTTCTACCGAAGTGGCGCAGACTAGTTTCATCCCGTTAAATATAAGTTAACTAATAGATAAAAAATCGGCCCAATTATAGTTTGGAAGGGACGCCCGAGGATTGGGATGCCACTCGTCCAAAAGCACGCCGCTGTCAAAAGGTTGGATTTATCAACCTGTCTTTTACCTGACTCACCCCAACAATTGACTTTATAATCCTAAGGGATGGCGCCATCAGATTTGGGTCGTGTCGGTCCCGGGGAACCGATATGAACTCGAGCCCCCGGTATTAAATGGGTCATCTCTCGCATTTTTTTTCAATACGAAAATTTAAATTTGATTCAAGATTAATTTTACGGAGATTTAGATTGAAAATATCTCGATTTGCGGGTTTGGAATGGTCTTTTGCACTCAAATTCATTATTCTGAAAAGGCCTTTCCCAGAACGGATATTTCGTTCCAAAAAGATATGAAAATCTATTGCACATTTCTTTCGTATATTAATCATAATTTTTGTTCCGTTAGATGTTAAAATTTTCTTTTTGGGGTTTTTTTGGTTTCCTTGAATCTAAATTTGGTTTTCCCCACAGTTAAATTTTGCAACCTTTTTTGAGGGTTTTCCCCATAAAATTTAAAGCGGGTATTTCTCATAGAAATGCATTAAAACAACGGACCATTTCGCCCCGCGTAGTCTTGAGGATTGAGGGCCCCTGTTAAGGGTGCAGAAGGGGGAATGGCGCGCAGTTGGTTTAAAGGGGCTGAACTACCCGCGGATCGGTATATCGCGGGGGTTTCCCGGACCGCCCTTTGCAGTCAAAGCCAGTGTGCTTTCGCGCATACCCGCGGGAATAAATTGGAACTAACGGTTTTTCGCTCTCAGTTGCGGTTCCAGTTTTTAGTTCGAGTTTGGCGTTGAGTCAGTGAACAGTAGTGCTTCGGTTAGTTCGTGTCGTCAGATTTGGCGGAAATCTGGGCGTGGTACCCACCTTTGGAGATGGTGGAAAGTCGCCAGCGGGGTGACCAGGTCGTTGCGGACTACCCCTGAGTCAGTACCGCCGCGTCGTCGGTGCTGCACCTTTAAAAGGGAAATTCTGGAACATCGGGAGCGTTTTTTCGTCCAGGTTTGGGGAAAAATTTTCCCAAGGAGTCGTCTGGGGAGGGGGTTTTGTTGGTTTTTTTCCCTGGGGAAACCTAACCATACTTTTTTTTCAGGAGTGTTAATCAGGATATTTTGAAGTTTTTAGATCTGGAACGCTGGCGCACAAATAATGGGGCTCCCAAAAGGGATTTCCCTTGGGAAATTTTTTTTAAGTGGGATTACAAGGGTGGTCTGATTGGTTCTCGTTGAACTTTTTTTTTTTTTTTTCGCAATTTCGGGGAAACTCGGGCTTCATTATCGCGAAGAAAGGGATTTCAAACCGGTTTTCCGCTTTGAAAGGGGGAAAAAACCAGGTCAGAGTCCTTTCCCCCAAAAAATTCCTGCCGGGGGGTTTTTTCCCAAAACCCCATTTGTTTTGCAACAGAGGTTAAATGTAAATTTCCCCAAATAGGTCCCGGGTGCGAAAATCTACGCCTCTGTTCAGTTTAGTAACCGTAAAAATTTTTTTTGTCATCCCAGGCTTGCCCCCTTTTTTTAAAAAGATTAAAGGACGGACCCCACTTTTTTTTTTTTTTTTCTCCCGAAAATTTAACAACACACACGATACCCACCTCCAAATTTCCAATTTTAAATTTTTTTGAAGCGGCGGTTCCAAAAAGGGAAATTTTTCTTTCAAGAGGCATTAGGGGGCCCTTTTGGGGGTTCGAATTTTAGGGGGTTCTCAGTAAGGTGGATTTGCTTGGCCAATTGTCACAGGGAAAAAAAATTTGAATTCAAAAGTCAATTGTATCCTGTTGGAATTTGGTTTTGCAAACCCCCCAGGGCTGAGCTCGTGTGGATTCGTTTACCTTGCCAACAATTCCGGAATTAGCAATTCCGAGGAAAAAGCCCCCTTGCTCGCGAAATCAGTGAGAGGGTTAATTCCTTAGGGGGGCGTAGGGTGGTAAGGGGGAGTCACAGGTATTAATGGGGTTTGGGGTTTCTCAGGACAATTTTGGGATACAAAAATTTTAAAAGGAAAAAAAGAATCTTTCTGATAGAGTAAATCAGGATTCACTGTGGAGGGGAAAGTCGACAAAGGGAGGGTTTTTGGGCGAAACATAAAATAATTTTGATAAAGTTGGGAAATAATTTTTGGCATTTTTGGGCCTTTAGGGAAAAATCCCCCCAGGGGTTATCGGACGGGGACGACGCGGGAGTCAACCGAGCAAATCGGGCCCCAACATAACTTTATCTTTTCCCCAAAATTCCCGATTTTCAAATTTAATTTTTCGGAATCTGAGGCCCTTCGGAGGAGCATAGGGGGGGTGGAATTTTTCCCCAGACTTCCATTTTAAAAAAAGAGGGGAAATGGGAATTTGGGAGAAACAGAACGACGGGTGGGATAATGGGTTTATCCACAAAATTCGCGTTCAAACACAGAAGGGTTAAGAGTCAGGCCGAGGGCGCTTTCCCCATCGCCAAAGAGCCATGGAAGGACGAACCCTGTCCCAAACCCAAATATGGGCGTTCAGTTATTTTTCTGGGGAAGTTCCGGAGGATCGAAATTTCCCAAAGGGGTAACAGAAAGCGCTTTCGACGTTCCAGTTTTCCCAAAAAACCAAGACGGGGGACTTCGAGGTCGGGGAATCGATATACCCTTTACTTTTTAACGGGGAGGATGGTTTTTTTTCCCAGAGACACGATGGAATCAAATTTCATTTAAAAAATACACCCCCTGGAACAATACACCCGTCCATTTTGGTCGGAGGATTAGAGCAATTGAAATATCCTCTCTGTCTTTGCGTTTCCCGGAAATCGCCCCCGAGTGAACGAATATCCTTTGCGCGATGCGTTTTATTTCACTATATGCTAGTCGGGCTTGCCACTCCACTGAGAGGGATTTCATTTAGAAACATATCGAGGGTGGGAATTTTCAGTTTTTCTTTCGGGCACTAGGTACCGCCAGTTAAAATTTTTTCTTTTCCGCGTCCCTATAGGATTATAGACTCGATGATGGTTTGGTATGTTGTGTCCCCTTTTGGGAGCTCTTGGCCCTTTTGGCTGGTTGGCTCCCTCCTCTGATGGGGGGGCCAAAAAAATACCAGAACCGGGTTTGCGGTTGTTAGGTGACACGACATAAATTAAACAAATCACTTATCAGAAACATTTGCTTTTCAATTCCCCATTTTATAGGTATGCATGGATTTTCAGGTGATATCATTCAACGTTCTGCGTGTATTTGCCGGGGAAAGTGGTTGTTTTTCACCTGGATCACCATTCGGGATTTAAAATTTCCCTTATTGAATTTTTATGTGAGAAAACCGTTTAATTCGATTTTTTCTGGTTTATTTGGAGTTTTTTTAATATAAGACACAGGTAGTAGAAATTGTTCCCCAGTCATTTCCATCTTCCTCGAAATCATCTGGTGCCCCCTTCGGATCTAACCCCCTTTTTGGCCAACTCGAGGTACAGGCCCCCTTTTCCCAATTCATCAATATGTACTTTTAGTTAAAACCCCCCCTTTGTTTTTTGACTAGCACTCTCGGGGTTGGGGACTCATGTGGCCCCCAAGTTGTTACGTCCCTTTTTCCCCCGAGTTTCTGTACAGCCCCCCAGTCCCGGGTTTCCCAACTTACCGGCTTTTCGTCTGGGTTGGAGAATGTTTTCCCCTGTTTTTTCCCGTTTTCATCGCATGGAAACTCGTCTCTATTCGTTTTTTGTCAGTTTTCCATTTTTGATAGTGGCGTTCACTCGCCGGGCTTAGGAAACTCGTATCTACAACAGCATCTCGGAGGCCCATTAAATAAAATTTCTGGGCGAAAGATTCCCATTAATTATTCACCAGGCCCGCCCCAAATCTTTTGTATCTCTTTTCGCCGGTGCTCTACGGGGTTGGCCTGCTTTGGTGGACAGCCGAAAGGGTTTCACCTATTCCTTTTCCGGGGAAACCAATACTCTTCCCAATGTGCGCCCGCTATCGCCTATGATCATGTTTTGGGGAGCCCCAAAATGGGAAACTTCCTCGCGTAGGGAAATTGGGAACTCTGCATAGTGGTGGCGTCCGCTTTTTAAAAGTGGCCCAAGCATCCACTTACTGGAAGCAATCAATTTGGGCCCCTAAAAAAATTTGTTTTCTTTTTGGGCCCGGGATACGGGCCCATGGCATCTACAGACACCCCTTTCCAGCCGGGATTTCGTTGGGGGAAAATTTTGCAGGTGTTTGCGGTTTTGCCGCATTTTGGCCTAGAAAACAAAACCCCACCCATACTCCTGATCGCGTCATTCCCCCGGGGCCCGGGGAAATGTTGGCTTATTTGCCAATGTGTCTCCCGTTGGGATGGCCGATATCCCTCTTTTATCCGATACTCTCAAAGGGGAAAAGGGGTTTCCGGATCTAACCTAAATTGCCTTGGGGCCACAAATGGGGGCCCCTTTTTTTATAAAAATGCATTCTAAAAGCTTCTTTCATAAGCGTTAGGCTCCTCGGTTTCCCAACCTCCGTATTCCCTGGAATTATTACTATTCTTTAAACTAAGCGTGTAACCCATATTGCTCTCGATTCCATTTTGGGGGGCATTTTTAAGTTCTTCATTCCTGATTTCCCCCCCCACTAATGGAAAAGCCCATTTGGGGTGGGATCAACTCACTATTATTCCCAAATTTTTTTCTCCCTATTATTTCAGTCGGTTATGAATAATTTTTTTCCCCTATAAAAATCCCAAATCTTTTTTCCCAAAAGGGTTTCCCCAGTCAGCCTGAATACTTCCCAGTTATTATATTTTTTTTTCCCTAAAACGGTTGAAAAACTCCGTTACACTTGAGTATGTTTTGCCCTAGCGAGGCTTCGCCTTTCAGTTGAATTTTGTATTTGGACAATTTTATAAATCATTTCATGAATAAAACCGCTCCAGATCTTTCTGTTCCCCAAAACCCCTGGGGGGAAATTTAGTAGATTGCCTGTCCATTTTCTTGCCTCGTGATTTCTCATACTTTTTAATGGTTCCTCCCCGAGCCTAAAATCGGGGTCTTCGAGTTGCGATTATTTCGAGTTCGGCGGGTATATCCACTCCCGATTCGTTTGGCTGTGTTGATTATATTATGGGGAATTCGATTATGGGGCTGATGCCCACCCTAAATTTTTTAAATTTTTTTCCCTTATTGTGGATGACCCGAAAAGGTCTCTACGATCTGATTTCGTAATATTTCCAACTGGGGCGCCTAAATTCTTTTGGAAATTGGTTTGATTTTTTCCCTGTCCCAAAAACAGGGGAGGCCGTTATTCTGCAATTATCGGGTGGGGAAATTTTTCCCCTTTCTCTTCGGGTACAATGGGGAATTTGTATCAAATTGGGAAAAGCCTACGTTTCCTCCGCTAAAAATGTGTTTTTGGGGGTGCATTACCTTTGGATATTTCAGTTTGAAACCATTGCTGGTTGATTTCAGTTTTCCACCGTGTATGCTTGGTTCGATTCCAAATTTCAAGGGAAAAAATTATCCGCTTTAAAGGGTTATTCTCTACCTTTATTTTGTTTGCTCTGCATTTGTGAAAATATATTTCCTATGGGTTCAAAATTTGCGGGTTTCCCACGACCTTGTTTCTTTTCTGGGAATGTACGTATTGGGGGGCCGTCCCAAATCGGGGCTTACATTTTTGTTGAAAATCGTTCGTTTTAAATCCTTCTCGCAAAATTGATAGGAACATCTGGTTCCGGGGAATGTCCCCGAGGTTTTGGGGTATTTCTTTTTTTTTCCCGGGAAATTTTCCCGTTCACAAAATTTGGACTGGTTTACAGGCGGGTCTTGACTGGTTTTATGTTTCCCTAAAATCTCCTGGATTTTTCCTGTTTTGGTTTTTTTATTTTCTAAACCCTAGAAAATTTTCCCGGGCGGTAGAATCCCCCTATATTAGCCCCTAGCTGGGGCCATGACGGTTCGCGGCCCAAAAATTTTAAATTTCTGGTTGCAAGGCTGCTCGTCGTCAGGAGGGGGAATTCCTCTCAGAAAATTCTCGTTTGGCCGGGATCCCAGATTTGGCGGAAATAAAGTGATTCTGAAGTTAAATGACTGGTAATAATTTGTTTTCCTTTCAAAGAATCCTTTGGGTAAAATAAAATATAAATATCAAAATTCGGCTTGGGTTCTTTAAATTTTTGAAAAGAAAGTTCGTTTTCAATACCTGAAAATTACCCTTGCCTTGATTATGCTAGTCACTTTAAATTTTACTATATTTTCCCAAGTGAAAGTAGATTTATTCGTAGCTAGAATATATTATTTTTAGATCTATAAAATCTCAGTTTTATAAACCCTACTCACAAGGCTCCCGTTGGGACTTTTACCCCACTGCAGGGCCCCAAAGAATCACCGACTCTAATGAACAAATATAAACCGTGGGTTTATTATTCAAAAACTCTAATCCCTACGACCGGGGGACCATTTTTCGTGTTTAACTCTGGAGATTAGGGAAAAACGTTTTAGGGCGCCAGTGCATACTACTGACGGCTGGATGTTTCTTTCTGAGATATCTTCACTGAGAAGCGGATTCGCAACAGCCTGTGTAGTATGAAAAACTTTTATCCAAATGAAAGTGACAAATATTTTACAGCGATTTTTTTTTCCACTTTTGGGAAGTGACAACTGAACCTAATATAAATGCGCCAGTGAGCCAGTTATGTATGATCATTTTTTCTGTCGTCACCTCCGAAAACGGACGACCCAATGTTATAATATGAGGTGACAACGACTGGGAGTTTCCGTTTTGGAGATTAATATCATTCATGATCATTTGGCCTAATTGAAATAACATATTTTCCATCAATTTGATACAATTTTCGGTGTATTCTGGAAACCGTCTACGAGTTCTCACAGAAAAAGGTGGGTACATCAACCATACTCATGATAGAACATGTGAAGAACAGATACATTTTTCAAATACATTTTAGTTATGAAGCCTATAATGATAGATATGGACTTAAACTGATAACAAATATTTCCTACGATTTAAGTTTTTCCTCTCATGCAAACTCGCTTGATCTCAACGAAAATTAGTGTTAAGGGGTTTTAGGTTCGCTGGAAACAAATTCGTGATTTTTCTCTCAAATGTAAAATGACTGACTCAGAATGGCGAACGGCCATTTTGCCTGATTTCAATAATTGGTAAAAGAAGGTTACTAGGTCGCTGATTAAGAATTTGTTATAATTTCATCAAACAAAAATTAGTGATCTAATATGATGGTCTGTTTTGAAAATAAACTCGCTTGATCTCAACAAAAAGTGGTTTCTCAGGTCGCTGATTACAAATTTGTGATTTTTGAAGCCAAATCAAAGTCGCATTATCCGTACTCTTGGATATTTTGATTCAATAATGTTTTCCCAACATACAAAAGTCAACAATAACGCTCATTTTCTCGCCCAATTGATAACATTCGCAGTTAAACATTTCAAGCGATATTGATTATTCAAGGCCTCGAAAAATAAAGAAAAAGAACGAATTTGTAAGGTCATGTTAATTAAAAATAATTTACATGCCTTTTGGATTCCTCTCCATCAAGTACAATTAAAAATGCACAATTATATTAAAAATCATCAACTCTTTACCCAAGAATTTTCTGTTTAAGCAATTTCAAGTCCTAAGAGATCAGGGATCTTAGGAGTTCCAGGATCCGCCAATATTGCGGATAGCTACCTATCTGTTCTGTGCTCAACATGGTATTTCATGTTGAACCGATATTTTTCGACTTTTGGCCAGCTTCTAACTATTCGAAACCACCGTGCAATGGCGTATTATCAGGTGTAAGTGAAACATTGGATTTCAGGAGCTCAAAGTATATTTCTCAATCAGTGACCAGAGAAATCCATTTACACTAATTATCGTTAAGATCAAGCAAGTTTTTCCATAGCTGATCACCATATTAGATCGGCCATCCTGTATTTTCGAAAACTGATCACAAGTTCGTAATCAGTGACCCAAAAAACCCTTTATACTAAATATTGTTGAAATCATGGCAAATTTTTCTGAAAGCCGTTCACCATATTGAGTCAGTCATTTTGTATTCGGAAAAAAAACAAGAATTTGCGACCTGAGAAACCTTTTTACACTAATTTCCGTTGAGATCAAGTGATACCATACCATACCAGAAAAACTACGTGATTTAACAAAAAATTTTCAATTCCAAAAATTTCTTTTGAAATGAGCTTTTAAAAATCAAAATCTGACCATCGGGAACGGAGATATACTTTTAAGAAAAAAAGTTTGGCGGACATTTTTCAATATGGCTACCATGAAACAATGATCTGGACCAATGTTGTTTGTACTCCTATACGTGCTCAATAAAGCCCCGCAATGAAACTTAGGGGACATATAACGGCACACTCGACATGGTGTAGTGCCGCACTACCTATAAAATGTTTCAGATTAGCTTGACCTTTAACTATGTATGTATTAGCAAAAGTATGAATAATCACATGTCAATGTTTTTATTTCCCACCGATCATACCGAAATGAAAAATGTGATCCTATCCTTGAAAAACAAAGAAGCGGTGGCGGTCGATGGAATAAAGGCTGAACTTTAGAAAAATACAATCCCATTCAGCATGGAACCTTTAGTATATTTAATAAATAAATCTTTCACCGACGGTATTTTCCCATCCATGCTGATACTGACATAAGTAATCCCAATATACAAAAATGGCGATAAAAATGAAGTTATGAACTATCGACCAATTTCTATGATCACTGCTGTTGCCAAAATCTTAGAAAAAATTATAAGAATCCGACTATCATCCCACCTCAAAAAATATAACATCCTCTCCTGTAGACAATATGGTTTCCGCGAAGGTGTGTCGACACAAGATGCTATCCCAGATCTAACGGCTGAAATGTACCCTGATATGGATAACAAAAAGGCATCACTATGCGTCTCCATAGACCTGTCGAAAGCTTTTGACACGGTTAGCCACTCCTCCTTAAATCACTTGAAAATGTAGGTATAAGAGGAACCACAGGGAAACTGTTCCGAAGTTACCTGCTAAACAGGGAACAATGCGTCAAAATTGAAAAACACAAAAGCGATTACAAGAAAATAGAATATGGTGTCTCACAGGGAACCATTCTGGGCCCAACTCTGTTTAATATCTACCCCAATGACTTATTCTCAATTCCAACAACAGGAAAAATATTTACATATGCCATTTTTTATGAGGACACAACCTGGATTCTCCTGAAAAATAAAGTGGAGATGGAACTTGGAAACATCAAAAACTGGTTTTCACATAGACTCCTCACAATAAAGTTCAGCAAAACGTACTACCTACCAATTTATGCTTCCGCACGTTCTCACCATCTTTTACTTCCCCTAATGTGTCAAATTCTTTCACCATCACATCTGTAAAACAGATCAAATATCTCGGCATTATTATAGATGACAAGCTCAAATGGGAATCCCATATAATGTACGTTATAAAAAAGCTACAATTTCTGATGCATCGTTTCAAAGTCCTACGAGATATGCTAGATAACAAAACACTCGAAACGTTATACTTCGCTCTCATTCAAACCTATGGGATACTGACATGGGGATCAGCTGGGAAGACCACTATGAATTAACTGATAGTGACACAAAAAAGAATCTTTAAAATAATTCTCAAAAAAAAAACTCATCCAACAGATGCTCTCTATCTCGAAACGAATATATTTGATCCCGTACAACTCTTCTTTTTACATACTAATATCAAATGTTTCAAATCAAAACACAAACATCCTAGAATAGAACACGAATACAATACTCGAAATAAACAAAATATCTTACATGAATAAAGCTGTTGGGCAAAAAAGCCACAGCTACCTGAGCCTCAAACTATTCAATACTCTACCAAATCAAATAAAAAGTTGAAAAAATCGAAATGAAATCAAAAGAAGATTAAATGACTACATCACTAGCTTGCCACTACAGAGATACATAAATTATTATATTCCTAATCATCCCAACAGAAACATTTTTCCGTTTTTTATATGGATATCCCCCATGACATAACAGCCTTCCCAAAAATTTGTCATTTTATTATATCGTGAATGTAATTTTATCTTGAAGAACAAACAGTTCATAGATATGTTTATATTGATGTAAGTGTATGAAATTGAATATCTATGTTTCGCAAACACCTAGTGTTCAATATTAATTTTGTATTTTATTATTTCACTACATGATACATTTTTACTTTCTGTTTGTAATTTTCACAGTCACACACGAACTGGTAACAGTTTATGTGACTCCTCTCGTTCATTAACTGATTCTCCACTTCTGCCTATGTTTTTATATTGTACCTGGAATTGATAAATTATTATTATTATTATATTATTAGTTGAATGTATGATATCAAATCTTACAACATAATTTCCACACGCTTCTAAACGTCGGATTACTCAGATATAGTTCAACGTCCAGCGTGGTTTTTGCCGGAGATGTAGCAATATTCTGTTAGATATTATAATAATAATAATAATAAAATATGTCTATTTACTAGGTAACGAACAAAAAAGTTTTCAGGACAAAATATGTATGAATACCAAGTGAATAAACAGAAACGCCATGTAGTCCTGGGGAGGACTGACTATGGAGAGGTTTATGTTTATTTGCTTTTATGAATTTCTGTGCAATATTCAAATTGCTGATCTATTTCCTAACTTATAAGTATGTTCCTATAACTATATAAGATATAGGACTGAGTCTACGTGATATACATAATCAATGAGACGTGATATACATAATCAATAAGATGTAGAATATAATGAATAGGATTATATGAATTCATTTCATTTTATTCATTTGATAAATAATTGAACGAAAGTATTCCCTTCCACGTTGCAAGATCCATTTTTTCAAAGTTTTTTTATAAAACAGTTTTGATTTGATGCATCTTATATTTTCCGGAAGGTTATTATATAGTTTTGGCGCATTATATGTAGAAGATCGTTGCCCTAACGCTTTGTTGGCTCTCGGTAGATATGCGTTCTTTATTCTCATACTTCGCGTGTTATATGAATGTGCAGGTTCATCTACGTAACATTTATTTGAGAAGATGAACATCAGCACTGACTTCACATATATTTGTGTGATATCTAGTATTTTCAGATCATCAAAGAGTTTGTCGGATGAATATCGAAAGGGTTTGAATGATATTATTTTGAGAATCTTCTTTTGAATGCCTAGCAGGGGTTTCACCAGAGTCTTGCGGGCTCCGCCCCACCCTATTATACCATAGCTCAATAACGATTCTGCGATAGCAAAATATATCTCTTTCAGTTTTTCCAGTGGGAGTATATATCAACATTTATAAAATTTGTACAATAGGGAACGAACTTTCTTCTTGAGGCTTTCTGTGTGGATGTCCCATTTTAGGCAAGAGTCGATGAATATTCCAAGATAACGTACACTACGGGCTGTCACAACATTTTGTTCATCAAAGTCTATGCTGTATGTTGGTAGGTTGTGATCGTATGAAGAAAATTGTATTATTTTAGTTTTTGTGACATTCACCGTTAATAAATTAGATTTGAACCAATTATTTATTTTTACCAAGTCCTCTTCTGCCTTTTCCTTTACTTCATCCCATGAATTAGCAACATAAATAATGACTGTATCATCAGGGAACGAAACGATTCTTCCAGTAGTTTCAGTGGTAAGTAGTTCAAATATATAAATAATAGTACAGGACCAAGAACTGTGCCCTGTGGTACACCACAGTGAGTCGATCTTGAATTACTTATTGTCTCATTTACTTTGACTATTTGTACGCGATTTTCGAGAAAGTTTCTGAAGAGTTCCAGTGGAATTCCTCTTATGCCCAGATATTCAAGCTTTTTTAGCAAAAGCCTATGACAGACCGTGTCGGAGGCCTTTACGTAATCTACAAAAACACCCAAACATGGTTGTTTATTATCCACAGCAGCGTATATTTGTGAAGTGAGGTATGCTATGGCATCCTGAGTACTTCGATTTTCCCTAAACCCGTATTGTCTGTTTGAAATTATATTATGTAGGTTAAGATAATCCATAAGACGCCTTCTGATTATTTTCTCTAATAACACCGATGTGAGCGAAATCGGTCGGTAGTTTGCCACAAATGATTTGCTTCCTCCTTTAAATATTGGTATTATGATTGCTGTTTTGAAAGCCTGTGGCACTATTCCGGTATGAATGCACAAGTTGAAGATGTGGCACAAAGAATAGCCTAATTTTTACATGCTTTATATTAGCTTTACTTGTATGTTTGTTTGTAACCGTATGTTTGTAACCGACTCCTTTGGGAGCGATTTTGACCCACTTCCAGACGTACAAATGATTTGAAATTTGGCAGATGGACATGATTCCGGTGACAACGCATTGAGAAATTCTGTTTAAAAAAAAAAAAAAATGGCGGCTCCGATATGGCGTACGAGTTTTGTGATTATGGTCCGATTCGCTTCAGTATTGGTATCTGAGGGTTCTCGTTGTCAGAGATTATGATTCTTTTGTCAAAACTAGAAAATTCAAGATGGTGGATCCAAAATGGTAGACGAGTTTTGTGATTATGGTTTGATCCTATTCAAAATTGGTAGGTGGGAATTTTTGGGGTCCAATATTATGATTCTTTTGTGAAAATTGGAAAATTCCAGATGGCGGCTCCAACATGGCGGACGAATTTTGTGATTATGGTCCAATTCAATTCAAAATTGGTATATGGGGGTTTTTGGGGTCGGAGATTTTGATTATTTTGTCAAAATTGAAGGATTCAAGATGGTGGCTCCAAAATGGCGGACGAGTTTTGTGATTATGGTCCGATCCTATTCAAAATTGGAGATTAATAGTTGAAAAAATGAAATAATGATAATAATTGTTTGATAAACCAAAAAACACGCTTCAATAGAAAACAAAACTAAAAAGTTTAAAATAAATGATAGTTTAAAAACTAAAGAACACGTTGATTTATTGAAAATGTAAACAGGATGTTCATAAAATCAGATGTGGAATAATCTGCGACTGAAAGATAAACCTTGTCACTATCTTCCATCGTCAAGATAACCTCTTGAAATAGGATGTTTATATTTTTAACAAATCAATCTATCATAGCCCATGACAGGTTTTAATGTCAGAAAACACTAATTTCAAAGTGTCTCTCCAAAAGAAATGATTCTAACTTTTTCCATCTTTGCAAAGTGAGATTGCTTCTTGAAAATGTGTTTCACCTAGTGAATGCGATGTCTCTCCTACGTCAATGTTATGAATGATTTCTGGTGAGTACACTCTTTTGGAAAACATTCTTCTTTGCCTCATTCATCTTTATGAGTTCTTAATTGAGACTGGAATAGAAAATCAAATAACTATCTGAATGAAAATGAAAATTTTCAATTTCAGATTTTTTCTTTTGAGTTGGGGCCTTTTCAGAATATCTATCAGATGTAGTTCAATGTCCAGCGTGGCTTTAGCCGGGGAACTAGTTGTTTTCTGTCAGACATTCACAAAAAATAACTTCATTTTAATCATGGATTTTTCAATTCACAGAAAAATCTTCCTATCAATATTCAATCGAGAATGTTTCCCTTTCCAACATGAATACCCCACAAGAGGTTATCTTGACGATGGAAGATAGTGACTAAGGTTTATCTTTCAGTCGCAGATTATTCCATATCTGATTTTAAGAACATCCTGTTTATATTTTCAACAAATCAATCTATCATACCCCATGACAGGTTTTAATGTCAGAAAACACTGATTTCAAAGTGTCTCTCCAAAAGAAATGATTCTAACTTTTTCCATCTTTGTAAAGTGAGATTGCTTCTTGAAAATGTGTTTCCCATTTCTTCCGGTCTTCCTGATGATCGTGGAAGCGTGAAATAGATTTTCATCGACAAAAATGTATTGGAGACCTAGTGAATGCGATGTCTCTCCTGCGTCAATGTTATGAATGATTTCTGGTGAGTACTCTCTTTTGGAAAACATTCTTCTTTGCCTAATTCATTTTATGAGTTCTTAATTAAGACTGGAATAGAAAATCAAATAACTATCTGAAAGAAAATAAAAATTTTCAATTTCAGATTTTTTCTTTTGAGTTAGGGCCTTTTCAGAATATCTATCAGATGTAGTTCAATGTCCAGCGTGGCTTTAGCCGGGGAAGTATGTTGGAAAGCAGAATTTATATTTTCATATCTAGATAGTAGATTATTGTTTTGATAGTTATGTACATATGATATGTTGAAGACAGATATAAAACTTGTCACAGTACTTTATTTATTTCATTATAAAAGTTTATCTTCTACTTAAATAACCATTGCTGCTGTTAAGATTCCATCAGGTTATGGGCCCAGCAGAGTGCTGAAATTATTTTGCCGAGAAGAAACTTTCCAGAGAAAATGACAAGTTCAAGTTCAAATTTTCAAATCGAGAAGTTGAAAGGTCGTGAGAACTTCTCAACATGGAAATTTGCCATGCAGTCTTATCTCGAACACGAGGATATGTGGGAATGTGTTCTTGGTACAGAAAACGATACCAAGAAAGTGACGAAAGCACGATCGAAAATAATTCTGTCCGTGGACCAATCATTTTCGTTCATATTCAAGAAACCACAACTGCAAAAGAGGCGTGGGAGAAGTTAAACAAAGCTTTTGAAGATTCAGGTTTAACCAGAAGAGTAGGTCTTCTCCGAACATTGATCACAACCCAACTTGGAAATGCGGACACTGTTGAACAATATGTCAATTCGATCATTTCAACAGCTCACAAACTGAATGCTATTGGATTTCGAGTTAGTGAGGAATGGGTTGGAACTCTTTCGCTTGCTGGCCTCACAGATGAATACAGACCAATGATTATGGGGATTGAAAGTTCAGGCACAAGCATAACAGGTGATTCGATCAAGACGAAACTTTTACAAGATATCAAGTCGAATGTTGTTGGAAAAGCATCCCATCATGATGGTGCATTCATCAGTAATAGTGAGAAATATAGAAAAAAGCATTTTAACCACAAATACAAATCAAAAGGGCCGAGATGCTATAAATGTAATAAATATGGTCATAAGTCCTATGAATGTGATGGTTCAAAAGTGAGATGTCAATCAGGTGTACCGAAATCATTCCATTCTCGACATTTGGGAAACAATGTTGATAATGAAAAATGGTACATTGATTCAGGGGCCACAGCGCACATGACCAGAAGAGAAGATTGGTTAGAAAAATCAATTTTTAATAAATCCGAAATTGTTATTGCCAATGAAGCACGGATACCAGTACTGAAGACAGGAATAATAACATTAGAAGTGAATGCAAATGGTTCTAGAGACACAGTGGTTGTGAAAGATGTTTTGTTCGTACCAGACATTGCTACAAACTTATTGACTGTTAGTCAAATCACTAAAAACGGACATAAAGTGTATTTTGACGCGAAAGGTTGTGAAATTTTTGACCTAAACGGATTTTTGGTTGCAACCGGAACTATGAGCAATAATATGTATGAACTTGATTGTGCACCGATAGACACTGCACTTGTTACATCTTCGCGAAATGTTATAGACAGAACTACGTGGCATAGACGATTAGGACATTTAAATAGTGACAGTATGATTTTACTTAAAAACGGTATTGTACATGGTGTAAATTTCGAAAATACAAGCAATGAAACATGCATTTCTTGTTTAAAAGGTAAGCAACACCGGCTTCCTTTTGAATATTCTGGGAACAGAGCATCAGAAATTTCAGAGCTTGTACATTCTGACTTATGTGGTCCCATGGAAGTTAAATCAATTGGCGGATCAAGATATTTCTTAACATTCATCGATGACTTCTCCCGTAAGGTGTTTGTCTATTTCCTTGCAACAAAAGACCAAGTGCTGGAATCTTTCGAACATTTTAAAGGCTATGCAGAAAATGAAAGTGGAAAGAACATCAAGATGATTCGCACTGATAATGGGACTGAGTACAAAAATCGATCTTTTGCAAATTTCCTCCGAAAATCTGGTATAAAACACCGAACAACTGTCACTTATACGCCAGAGCAAAATGGAATAGCCGAAAGATTCAACAGAACTATAGTTGAAAAATCAAGGTGTATGCTAGCCGATTCAGGACTGGAAAAAGAATTTTGGGCCGAGGCAGTTTCAACCTCTGTATATTTGATCAACAGATCTCCTACAAAAATACTCCGAAACATCACTTCTGAAGAAATTTGGTCCAGAAAGAAACCAAATCTGAACCATCTTCGCATTTTTGGATGTAAAGCTATGGCTCATATCCCAAAACAAAAAAGACGGAAATGGGATCCGAAAAGTGAAGAATGTATTTTCGTGGAGTATGCCGATAATATAAAAGGTTACCGTTTATACAACTTGAAGACGAATCAAATAATGATATCGAGAGATGTGATTTTTTTTGAAAATAAATTTGATAACCAAACGTCAGAGGAAAAGTCAGTTCCTATGTTAATTTCGTCTGAATTTTCACCAATTTTCACGAATGAAAATAACGAAACAGAGGGAGATATAATTCAAGAAACACATTTCGAGGAATCCGAACCGATGAATTGCAATTCTACACAAAGTGACATTCAAGTGAATAATGAAGAAAAACCTTCGGAACTTCGTCGTTCAAGTCGATCTACAGCACAACCCAGAAAATTTGATAATTTTGTGTGCTATCAAGCAGAACATCATGAAAAGGGTGATCCTTCATCAATTGATGAAATTATGGACAGGGATGACAAAGATTTCTGGATAGAGGCAATGAAAATAGAAATGGGGCAACTGGAAGAAAATAATACGTGGGTATTATCAGATTTACCTCAGAACAGGAAGGTCATAGGAACCAAATGGGTCTTCAAAACAAAACGAAAAAATGGGACTAAGATTTGAAGACCGGAAAATATGGATTCTAGTGGGAGTGTTGGAAAGCAGAATTTATATTTTCATATCTAGATAGTAGATTATTGTTTTGGTAGTTATGTACATATGATATGTTTAAGACAGATATAAAACTTGTCACAGTACTTTATTTATTTCATTATAAAAGTTTATCTTCTACTTAAATAACCATTGCTGCTGTTAAGATTCCATCAAAGTAGTTGTTTTCTGTTGGACATTCACAAAAAATAACTTCATTTCAATCATGGATTTTTCAATTCACAGAAAAATCTTTCTATCAATATTCAATTGAGAATGTTTCTCTTTTCAACATGAATACCCCACAAGAGGTTATATTGACGATGGAAGATAGTGACTAAGGTTTATCTTTCAGTCGCAGATTATTCCACATTTGATTTTATGAACATCCTGTTTATATTTTCAACAAATCAATCTATCATACCCCATGACAGGTTTTAATGTCAGAAAACACTAATTCCAAAGTGTCTCTCCAAAAGAAATGATTCTTACTTTTTCCATCTTTGCAAAGTGAGATTGCTTCTTGAAAATGTGTTTCCCATTTCTTCCGGTCTTCCTGATGATCGTGGAAGCGTGAAATAGATTTTCGTCGACAAAAATTTATTGAAGACCTAGTGAATGCGATGTCTCTCCTGCGTCAATGTTATGAATGATTTCTGGTGAGTACTCTCTTTTGGCAAATATTCTTCTTTGCCTCATTCATCTTCATGAGTTCTTAATTAAGACTAGAATAGAAAATCAAATAACATCTGAATGAAAATGGAAATTTTCAATTTCAGATTTTTTCTTGTGAGTTAGGGCCTTTTCAGAATATCTATCAGATGTAGTTCAATGTCCAGCGTGGCTTCAGCCGGGAAAGTAGTTGTTTTTTGTTAGACATTCACAAAAAATAACTTCATTTTATTCATGGATTTTTCAATTCACAGAAAAATCTTTCTATCAATATTCAATTGAGAATGTTTCCCTCTTCAACTAAAGAACACCCTTCAATAGAAAACTAATCTAAAGAGTAGAAAATAATTTCAAATGATTTTGAAATAAGAATACAGCGATTAACAACGAATTCATTTCATCGTAGAAAAGCGTGGGGTGCTTTTTAAGATATTTTCATAATGATTCTACTTTTACCAATATCTGTCCATGAAATATCAACAACAAATGACATCAAGCACCCCACGCTCTTCTACGATGGAATAAATTCGTTGTTTATCACTGTATTCTTATTCCGAACTCATTCAAAATTTCACTTTTCACTTTTTAGATTATTATCTCAGGATTTTCCTATAGGCTTTTTCTTTTAGATGATTTTTCAAGGCGCATGCGCTCGTTTTGGGACCCAAAGTCTGATTGGCTATTGGAAAAGTGAATTGCCATTGGATAGTTGTGAAATAACAATTTGAGATTGGCTTAGTTCAAAATTAGCGGTATTTTCACATTATTTCAACAGTCAACTTCATGACAAATGCACCTGCATACATTGGCGTTCGTAACTTTCATTGTAGGTTAAGTACTTATTACCTATTTTATACCGCCAAAAACCTTTCATTCTTAGATGAAATCATGTACAGTAATATTTTCTGATGGTGAGTTTTTTCTTCATGTAAATTCAAGTCAACTATCCATAAAAAAACTCTGAAATATTTTATTTTCTTTAAAAAAAAATTAGCCTTCAATGCCGTTGGGTCTTACAGGTAAACAAAGTTAGTCATTTGTCGTCTAAATGAAAAAGCCTATTCAGGAAAAATCATATATCGATGGCTCAATTAGAAAACCACGTAGTTACGTGGTTTTTGGAGTTCCAAAAATTTCAATTTAGAGACTTTAATCGAGAATGATTGGTAATGGTGTTGCGCACTTACCCTGAGAATCTTGTGAATCCCAAAAAATTATTTAGCCTTCTGAATAGCGAAAAATCGAAACACGTATCTTTTGGCGCGAAGTGTTGATTTTACAAACCAGGTAACTCCCATAACTTCGTATTCAGTTACATTGTAGTGTGGTGTGTCTAGCACACTGTCAAAATATTCTGGTATTTGGTGACAAATGTACCGTTTTGAGGAAACATAGACATAAAGTGAGTGTTAATTTATTATAATAATATATTTTGCTGTTTCTTGCTGAATTAATATGGATAAAAAATACGGAATATCACAGTGTAGTTACAAGGTTTGCAAATGTATTGTGTTTGAGGTCATTAACGAATAATGGTGGGGTTATATGTTTTGTTTAGAGGAAGTTAGGCGGTTTATATTTATGTATAAATAGGTGTTTAAAAAGGTCGTGGAGTTACATGATTGTTGACGTATAGCGAGTTTGTGAGAGTACGTAATATTATTTAGTCTAATTTATTGAAAATAATTTTCACTTTATTATTCATTGGAGGTACATGATACAATGATGATTATAGCCGTGTATGAAAATGTACCGTTCAAAGAAGCCAGTATTGTTGAGGAAGACAATACACTTTGCGAAGAACCTGAGAATATGGTTGAAGACAATACACATAGTGGAGTGAATCACACACAACCAGACCAAGATGAATATTTAACTCGTTTGGTCAACGACAACCGCGAAAAAAACCGAAAACGAAAAGAGAGATATCAAGTTGATGATAATCAATGGCAGCGTAAAATAGCCAAACTAAAAATAGAAAACGGTGAGGAATACAAAGGAGGACAAAATTTAGATAGAAAACAGAAGTTTATAGTAACCAGACCGAAGAGAGAATTGAAAGTAAATATAACAGTATTAAATTTTTTTGTAAACGTGTATCAGAAAAAGGAAAACAAAAAATATTTAACAAATCTTGGAAAATGACTTGGAGGGAGAAACGCATGAAAAAACATAGGACCTTCAAGAAGACAATTTTCATACGAATTTCATTGAGAAGTGGACAATAAATTATTGCGTGTATGCAAAAGAATGTTACTCCCAACTTTAGGTATCGGAGACTGGATGCTTCAAGACCGAAGATGGGATAAAACAGACGAAAAAAATCAGCCATTTTTTAATGAAGCTGATATGAAAAAACTTAATGAAAATATAAAACATGTGCCCGTCTCTAAGAGAATAAATAACAACTGAAAAAACAAAACATCAACAGAATTTACGGCAACGCTTTCAGTCACTGAAAGAGTTTCTATCATCACTGCCTACTGTATATTCTCATAACTGCCGTAAAACAACGACAAAATTGTATATTGAGCCCAACTGGACATCCAATAGGCAGCTATTTGAACTATACGCTGAAGAGTGGTGTAAAGAAAACAATGCGAAACCTTTATCCATTTGTCCATTTCACAAAGCTTTTGATGATTTGAATTTATCACTTTACCTTCCGAAAAAAGATCAGTTTGATATTCGTCGAGAATAAACTTCAAAACACATAGATGAAGCCACATATACACAACATAAGAATAGGAGAGACCGTGCACGAGAAGAAATATAATATTTCTATGGTTCAAAAGTACTTAGGAAAAGGGCAAACGCAGATGGAGTGCGATGCCATGCATGCTACCATTGAGCGATATTTGAAGAATACGGAGATTAATGTGCCAGCGGAATACATAAACATCTGGAAAAATGCTAGGAAGATTTCGAAACCTTTAAATGTAACGTACTGTGACTACAGCTTTTTTTTCAAACTACAGCAAAGCTATGCCTTACTCATCCATTCGACCAGGAACGAACAAGGGAGATCCAAAAGTAACTGACATCTGGTATCCGAAATATTATGATGAAAAAATTTACTACAAACTGGATTTTGAAGATGAATGGAAAATGCTTTCTGCTTGTATGGGACAAATTTCAACAACAACCAAACGAGTCGTCAAAAAAAAGAACCACAAGAAATGAAGAATATTGGTACTTTCGAGTTTCCAAAACTCTACACGGAGCGCCATGAAATTGAAAAAGCGGAATTTGACCTCTTGCAACAGTTAAAAAGAAGTATTCCCCCAGATTTTCATTCATTTCATGACAATATTCCTCACCAAAACTGATGTTTCTAACTATATTGAATAAGAATTATCATTAATTTTTTTTTTATTAATATTTTTGCAAGAAAGTTTTGTAATGTGGTGTTGCATTTTATTTGTTCATTCTGAATATTCCCAAATTCATTATTGAAGTAAAATGACTAAACTTCAAATTCCCAAAATTTGTATTGAAACCAGGTAACTCCTATCCTAATACTTGTCAAACTACGTAACTCATCGTTTAGTGTGAAATAAATAAATTAAAAAAAAAAGATAAATTACTAATGTTTATTAATTATATCTTGAAACACAAACAAATTTTGAAACCATACAATGCTGACATTCCCAAATTGTATAGTTTAATGTCTCTCCAGTAAAAAACGCTTGTTGCCATCAACGTGGTTTTCCAATCAAGCCATCGATATTTTAATTTTCAATTCAGAATGTTACCTTCCGAAAGATTATCTTGAACGATGAAAGATAATGACTAAAGTTTTTCTTTCAGTCGCATATGATTCCACATTCGATTTTATACACCTTGTTAGGCTAAATGTAATGCTCCCAATAATGGAATATTTTTTGGAAGGAAATATTACTTTTTACGAAATAAAATGAACGTGGTGAACTCAGGGGCAGCGCGAAACTCGAAATGAACTGAAACATCGCTCCTGAATTGATCACAGTTTCCCAATTTCATTTCATAAGAATGATTAAAATACAATGGAGTACAAAATCAATCGATCAGTTTGTGAATAGGATCAATTTTTTCGATTTCAGAATTATTGTTCTCGAACGGAGAAGACACGATGAAAAATCGAGGTAACTATGATGTGCAGTACATTTGAAAAAAAAATTGTTTGGGTCAATTTTATCAATAATATTTCAGACGTTTATATTTTATTTTTATCTGACTACAAAAAATGGGGATTTATAGCATTATTTCTTCCAAAAAGAAGCTTGTGTGATCACGAAAACTATCATTATGGTATCATACGACGAATTTTATAGCGTACTGTAGGGAGTTCCATAATTTCAACCACGTACTCATCTTATCGAAAGCAACATTCAAGTATTGTCATTACATTTTACAAACTACATTTCTGTTGTTTTGTTCATGACTTCAAGCCTGATGAATGTATTTATACGAACCTTCTTTGAATAATTCACTCTCCCACATTTATTGACTAAACTGAAAATATCGGTGGCACGAACACAATTTTTATTTTCCTGGAAATTGATCCTGAAATTATCAGTTTTTACTCAAACCCATTTTTGGATAGATCCCATCCAATTCAATGAGACAAACAGCGATTGAACCCACAAATCGACTCCACATTTCATAAAAGAAATCGGGGTTTCGAATGTTTTACTTTTTGCCATTTCCATTTAATCTGGGTCTACTTATATTCGGTGATATTCAAAAATGAATGATATTGACATTGTAGCATTCACTCATACGATAATAACTTCATCCGTATTCAACTGCGACTATCATGAGCCCTCTATTTTTGAAGGAACGTTCGCATAATGATGTGCCGTGCATTAAAAATATTCTCGCGGCTGCATTGTTGCCATTTTTGGAGGTGACAACGCATCCGCTGATGAACGGAAGTGACAACGTCAAAAACCAAACCTCAAATGGAAGCGACGCTAGCGCCAGTGATATACCGTTGAAATAAAAACTTTTTGAATGGGTAGAAAGGGGTCCTAGTGACCTCCAGACATATTTTTGATGGGATGATCCTCGGACCGTCTAGAACCTATCTGGCCAAAAAACGTGGTGACAACGTTATATATGAGGTGACAACGTTGTTTGAGTTTTCGATTTGGAGGTGACAAAGTACCCTTTATCTGTATATGAATATATATGTATGTGTATATATGTGTGAGTGTATATACAGTGCGTTCATAAAGTGTGGAAACGCTCGATTATCTCACGAGTTAATTATTTTTGGAGAAAAACCTCAGACATTTCGATTCTCAATTTTAGTTTTCTACTTCTTCCAACAACAGAAAAAAATTACCCCCACTAACTTAAAATATATAATATCAATAGTTTTTTTAAATAAAAATGGTATATTTTTAGATCACAAATTAAAGATCCATATTTTTCTGAGTTCAACCATACCAAATACGTCATATGTAACATTTTAAATTACAGCATACCGAGTATCAAGGAAACATGTGCCCATATTTCTTTTCAATTTCATCATTTATTTTGCAATGAAAATATTGAAAGTGGTCAGTACATATTGAAAATAAACGAATAACACATTCACAACAAATGCTCGAATTGAGCTCCTGGGGATTGAGATATTCTCGACTGATATCTAATGATTTCTTGGGTTACGCTTGATAACATCGACAATTGACAATTCGTTGAATTTCAGTTCGAATTATCTCTCCTTCTCCGTCTCCGCACAATGTGGGCTCGTTCTGAAGAACCCCGTGCACGTAGTCCTCTCAATTGGGGCCCATTGTACGCCCACTTGTTCTAAGAAAATCAGCTGGGCATACCGATTTCTTCGACGAAATTCAGCTACTTCCTCAGCTGATTCTCCTTGACGTCCTCTGGGTTCAGAATTATGCTCCCAAGGTTGATCTCCCTTTGGTGCACCAAAGCTGGGCACTCAGTGAGGATGTGCGACGATGTCTCGTCATTTTCCAGGCACGATCTACATAGGGGATCATCTGTGATTCCGATGAGCTCCATGTGCCTGTTCAGGTGATTATGTCCCAGTCTTGATGTCCCGTCTGTTGAGTGACAGGATCTCTTTAGACATCTTTTTCGATGGTCCCTTATGTAAAGCTTTGATTGCCTCATGCCTGACGCCTCTTTCCATGTTTTGAGAAACTGCTTTTGTAGCAGTTCTGCCATATTTGAGATTGCCAGGATGCTGGGTATTCCCAAGATGGGTTCAGGTCCGACTGGGGTCTTTTCCGTTCCTATCTTGGCTAATCTCCCTGCATGCTCGTTCCCGGGGACACCTGAGTGTCCCGGGACTCATATAAGGCTGACTTTGCTTGTTTTCGACAAACTTTATATGGCGTTTCTACACTCACTCACCAGTTTGGATACAATCTTATTCGCGCATAACGCCATGATAGCAGCTTTGCTGTCCGAGTAGGTAGGTGCTCGAGTTTCTTCGTCGAGGTTTTTCTGGATACAGGTGGGTATAGCATATACTTCAGCCTGAAACACTGATGCATATTTGCCTAAGGGAACTAAGATTTCTATCTTTGTTCCTTCTTCGTAGCCCCCTTCGCCAGACATTCCTCCGAATCTTGATCCATCTGTGAACCAGGTTGATCCATGGTTTGGATGTCTGTCCGGCGTATTTCGGATCCCTTTCTAGAATCCAGAACAGGCGGGGTACTGTTTCTTCCCATAAATAGGACTGGACATCCTTCCTTTGCCCTGTTCCAGATAGCTGAGTGTCCATGGTCTCCCTTCCTTCCGATCCATTGGCTTGCGCCTTCGAGTCATGTATACTGCACGCATGGCTCCATTCTCAATGACAAAGTGCAGAGGTGGTAGTCCTAGTAGAACTTCTAGAGCTCTAGTACTCATGGTACCTGTTATTCATAGACAAGCCAGTCGTTGTACTTTATCATATTCATTTCTGGACTCGCCCTTTGTGGTACCGATCCACCAAATGATGGATCTGTACATTAGTGTCGAGCGAATGATCGCCGTGTATATTCAGTGTAGGGTTTTGGGTATCAGGCCCCACGTGTCACCGAAGGCTCTTCTGCATGCCAAGTTGGAGCCGGTAGCCTTCTTTGTTCGCTTTTCAATCTGTTATTTCCAGGTCAGCTTGGAGTCCATGATGACTCCAAGGTGTTTGGTTGACGCTTTATACGAAAGCTGTCTTCCTGAGATTAGTATCCCTGGAAAAATTCTTATTTTGCGTTTCTTGGTGATGAGTACCAAGTCCGCCGTTGACTCTCAGCCCACCGGCAGAACACCACAGTTCTACTCTGCCAAGAGCTGTCACAGAATTTTCTCCCAGCAGGTTTACCGGTTGGTCCTGAGTCAATGACTAAGTCATCTGCATACGCTTGTGTATGCAGTCCTGACTCATTCAGTTCTGTGAGAAGCTCGTTCACTATTAGGCACCATAATAGGGATGATAAAACTCCTCCTTGTGGACACCTCCTTGATACCTTGGCAACTACGGTTCTCCCGTTTGATTCTGCTGTTACCACTCGTTGTGATAGCATAGCTTTGATCAACCTAATGAGGGTGGGATCGATTCCGTGCCGCGCCGCAGCATGGCAGACGGATTCAAATAACGTATTGTCAAAAGCTCCTTCAATGTCGATGGAGACCCCCATTGCGGACTGTCTACTGGCCAGAACTCTTTCTATCCTATATTCAAGGTGGTTCAGAGCTGTGTCCGTGGACTTTCCTGCTTGGTAGGCAAATTGTTGCTTGTGCAGTGGGTTGTACTGCAGCAATTGTTCTCTGATGTGCCGATCTACCAGCCATGAGAAAGTTTGTCTGGCTGATAGGTCGATACGCCTTGGCCTGAAAATGGTCATTTTTCCTAGGTTTTGGAATGAATACGATCTCCACTGGCCTCCATGCTTCTGGTATATAGCCCAGGGCCAGACATGATCGAAGTATCCTCATGATCAGGAGGATGATGCTATCCAGTACCTCTAGGAGAAGAGCCGGCAATATGCCATCCTCCCCTGGTGATTTGAGAGGTGAAAAGGATTTCACAGCCCATCTTACCTCCTCATGCGTAACCACTCTTGAGGCCGTTTTGTAGTCCATCTGAGATCTCCCCATGGGGCTCGACCTCAAGGCAGGGTGGTCGGTTTTGATTCAGAGAAGTTTGTGTTATCTATCTTGAACAGAATGTGTCGACGATAGGGACTCATCCTGTAACACTTTCCGTGATTGGACTTCATTCAGTAAGTCATGTGTACATAGTGTGAGGTCTATCACTGATTCCTTCCTTGGTGTGGAGTACATGAGTACCGTACCCTCGTTCATTATTTCGAGGTTGCTGGTGCTGAGGAATTCTAGCAAGGTATTACCCCTGGGATTAGTGTGTAAGTTTCCCCACAATATCCCAGTTCCCACAGTTCCTTTTGGATGATATTGGATATAGAATTGATGTGGCGAGCTTTCGGGACAATTATCTTTTTTAATTTAAATGTTTCCGTCGACTTAGTTTTTTTTCCATGCGGATTCTGTCAAACAGAGAACGTAGATAACGTAGAAGGAATTCCTCAAATCGAGTTTTCCCAAATTATTCAAAAGTATGGTGATAATTGAATACCTGGGCTATTGCTGATTCTTGCGTGATGATATATTCATCCTGTCCAAAGCAGGAGGTGAATCCATATGAATTGAATCGACCACTACAAAACTCGAAATGAAATGCCATTCGTGGGTTCGTTGAAGTTATTTGGTGGAACAATTTAATTGGAACATGTGTAATTGCGATTCAGATTGTTAGTGGTGGTTTCGAAAGTTTTCAACCCAGAGTGCATCATAATTATTAATGCAACTCATAATGAATGCTACAGAAACCCTTCACTTTGAAATCATGACAATTTAAATGCAAATGAAATTTGCATGTATGAGTACTCTGTATATGACTGGATGTAACAGGATAGCCATCAACAAATTTATTGCAATACTTGCTGTTACTGCGACTTCGTCCTCAGGAAATTTGTATTTTTTGTATGTTGTTTCATCTAGCTTAGGCCTGTGGCTCTGCTCCCATAGATTTCGAAAAGTAAATGTTTTTTCAAACATTTTTTGATTCGAGGCATGAAATTTGCGAAATATAATTTTGATGAAGATGTCATCACACTAAGATTTGTCTTTCGTCAACGTAAGTTGATCAATGATAATTTATATTAGTGCAGAGATAATTTTAAGTGAATATATATCCTCGATTCATCAATTCTTCCAAGAAACACACTTGGATGAAGACTTCAATCATAATTAGTATCGAAATAGAATGAAGATTCAAATCAGCATGCAGAGTTCGTATTGATCGAGCAGTGCTTTGTCGAACGGTTTTCAGTCTTGCTTTCCGTTATATAGATATATATTATATATATATATATTATTTTAATGAATATATAAATATGTATATATATATATATATATATATATATATATTGTTATGTTATGAAAAATCAGTTATATATTTAAAAAAAAAAAAGGAAACAATTTCATAAAAAAACCATAAAAAGAATAATTACTAAATAGCTATCAGTTCAAGAGATATTGTTTTTACATAATTTTAAATTCTATTCCCTTTATTATCCTCTGTATAATATTAATAGATAAAAATATCCAAATACTATAATACAATCAATTTCATACACTGTCATAATGATTATAACCCATAATTGATTAAAAGACAACAAAAAAGTCTAGATTTACAAAATCATCCTGAATAAAATGAGATCCACAAAATTATAAGCTTGAAACATACAGTATATGAAATTCTATCTAACTAAAAATAGCCAATGGGAGAACAACAAACTTCTTGATGACAATAGCCAATCAGGAAACAGTATGGTCAGATGTAAGATTTGAAATTGTGAGAAAATGAGAACGGAGAAGTGTCAGAGACAATTATCACTGAATATTGTACATAGTTTGTAAGAAAGGAAAAATAATTTTATTTATAAGTTTTACAAAAACCCCAAACAGTGATAATGTGAAATAAAGTGCGTCAATTCGAAAATTCGAATTATAGGGAAAAAGGAGGGATGGTATCCAGGAGACGGAAAACGAAGTTAAAAAAAAAAAAGATTGAAGAAAATTTTAGAAAGAACGCCACGTTCGGGTTTGAGGAGAAGAAATATCCAATAACTTCATCAATATAAGCAGCAAACGACATTACCTTTTTATGTACTCCATATAAAAATATTTCAAAGCTGATTTCTGGATTTGTATGGTACCTTTTTGGTATTGGGGAGCCTGAGAGCAGTGGATTGAAGGTGGATTCAAATTCTTGGTGTGTTTTGGAACAGCGACAATTCCAGCGTCAGGTATGAACTCTTCTAGTGCATATCACAAACTGAATAACCTCACAAATAACTCGTATCATATCAGAAGAACTCTATTTCATTTTGATATTGAACTATTAAAGAATTCTTCAGCCTTCAAAGTAAAAGTGAGGTTGTGTATAATTTTTTCGTCACCATTTCTCATGATTGTCTTTGAAAATTTGTAGATTGACCATAGAATAAGTTATTTATTGTAGGCCAGGTTAACATAAGTTTTCCTGAATAAAGGAAATAATTGTTTTTCGATACTTTCTCGTTTGTTTTCCACAATGATCAACAATCTCACTTATGAACACTGAATAGAAATTGACATCAAGCAGTGGCTCAATTGCCTGAACCGGCTATCTGAGACAAGAGGCGTACCAAATGAGTTCAGTCGTGGTAAGAAACGTGATAACAATTGGTAGCAACGTGACGAGAGAACAGTGACGTTAGCTAGCAATTATTATTACACAGGAAATATATTATACAGGGTAAAAATACTCATCTATATCATATCAATTTGAACTCAAAGTGAAACAAAAAGTAACAGCAATATTTAAGAAATTTCATAACATAATAATTGTCACCCAACGATTTTCAAAAATTATATTTGAAAGCAAAATAAAATAAATATAAACAACTACTATATTTTTACATTTCATCAACATGTTATAACAATATATATATATATATATATATATATTTATATACATATATATATATATATATATATATATATATATATATATCCGTCATTCATGAGAATACATCTCTAGCCAAAGTTGAAATATTTCATTATTTCAGATCATCGTTGAAGGGGGATGCTGTAAATATTATAAAATCTCTCGAAATTTCCGAAGCTAATTATGAAACTGCGTGGATTCGGTTGAAGGAAAGATACGAAAATAAACAACTTTTGGTTTTGGATCATATGAAGGCACTTCTCAACCTATCTTCAGCAACAAAGGAATCGTGTACTATCCTACGTCATTTACTAGATCGTACAACTCATCATTTGCGTGCACTGAAAAATCTGGAGTTGCCGACAGAGCATTGGGATACTCTCATTATTCATTTAGTTGCTACCAAACTTGATTTTATCACTAGACGAGAATGGGAAACAAAGAATACAAAATCGGATCTACCAACATTAAAATATTTTCTCAGTTTCCTGAATGAGAGATGTTGCCTAGTGGAAACATTGAACAATGAAAAAACTCATTTTATCTCCACCCAAACAAAATCTGATAAATCATTTGTGGGAATTATTATTACAAAATGTGTTATCCGTGGTCAAGATCACGCATATCATATTGGTTCAAGATTCCTCAACTTAGATCCTACTTGTAGATACGATGAAGTAAAACGCCTGCGGCTCTGTATCAATTGTCTACGAAATAATCATTCAACTAAACAATGTACTGCCACCAAATATCGCAAATGTGGAAATTTGCATAATACTTTATTACACTTCACGAGCAAAACTCATACAATTTCGAAGTCAATAGAAAATCCTGACAATACTAATACGAAAATTCAATCTTCATCCGCAAATGAAACTGCTAACTTTTCGAATTCTACGTCCCTGTGTTCCACCTAGGGCAGAAAATGCACTCTTCTTTCAACAGCTGCAGAGACATTCCTGCAGATCACTTCTAGATAGTGGATCTGAGAGTGATTATATAACGAAACGATTATGCAAAAAACTCAATCTGGAAACGAACACTTGCAAAATTCTCGTCACAGGTATTAATAAAACTCCAGCTTCTGTAGATATTAGAACGTGTGTAAATATCCAGTCAAGAAGAAATTCATTTAAAAGCACTTCATCTTGTTTCGTAATTGAGAAAATCACTGGAAATATTCCCTCGATAACTTCAAACTCAAAATTGATCAACATACCGTCAAATTCAATATTGGCTGACCCATGCTTCGATACGAGTGATTCTATCGATATGCTCATTGGGAATAATATATTCTATGATTTATCATGTACCGGACGAATAAAATTAGGTCCAAGATTACCTACTTTACAAAAATCCTTATTTGGATGGATGATTTCCGGTTCTCTATCTTTTGATAATCCATCAACGTCAAAAACTCACTGGAATCTTAGCATAAATACAACTGGTCTCAACGAACAAGTTGAACGTTTTTGGAAAATCGAGGAATTTCCCTCTAGACAATCATTTTCTCCAAAAGAGTCTCTTTGTGAAAAACATTTGAAAATAGATATAATAAGAGATTCCCTGGGTCAATTCGTAGTAAGTCTTCCTTTCGAAGAACCCTTTTATAAGTTTTCATTCTCTAGTACAAAAATTAGATGAACATGAAAATCTGAAGTCACAGTATTCTGATTTCATAAATGAATATATTCATTTGGGTCATATGTGTCAATGAAATATAGTGACTGAAGATGACTATTATGTTCCACATCACTGTGTTTTCGAAGAAGCAGTACGACAACTAAGCTTCGAGTTGTATTCGACTGCTCCGCAAAATCAACTTCTGGTTTTTCGCTCAACGATATTACAGCAGTTGGCCCAAGTATACAGGATAATTTGATTTCTATAATTTTACGTTTCCGAATTCTTGATATGATACTTGCTGGTATTACTGAAAACATGTATCGGCAAGTTCTAATAAAACAGAAAGAGGGAAAATTCAAAAAAATATTATTACGTTCTGTTTCGTCAGATCCTTAATCCGCCTATGAGCTCAACACAGCAACATATGGCATTACACCTGCAAGCTTTTTATGTATTGGGGCTTCATATGAAATTGCACAAAATATCAAGAATGATTATCCTGATGTAAACTCCACCATAATCCAAAAATTTTTACGTTCATTATCTTACAGGTGGTAGCACTTTGAATGATGTGTTGTAGATCAAAAATCAAATTATGGAGAGTCTTTCAGGATATAGATTTTCACGATTAAAATATTATAATTTTGAATCCAATAAAATATATCCCGCTTTTTTGCCATAGGCCTATATTTTATCCATTTTGATAGCACATGATGAACATGTGAGAATATTGCATTCAGGTCCACAAGCTCTGTTGGCATCTCTCAACCAGCGTTTTTGGCCTATTTCTGGGTGTACCTTGCGCGTAAGGTGGTAGATGAATTTGTCAAGTGCTATAGATTTATAGCGGATAGCATAAATAATATACTGGGTAATCTTCCGAAGGAAAGGCCCGCTCGTTCTTTTACAATTACCGGGGTTGATTACTGCAGGCCGTTTCCTCTGAAAGACAGAATATTAAAGAAAAAGGGAATCATAAATTTATATATTGATATGCTTCGCGTCTAAAGTCAAGGAGGAAACTTCCATCACTTCACTGAGGCGATATATTACGAGATTGCGGGACAAAAATTGTTTCGGATAATGACAGCAACTTTGTGGAAGCAAGGGCTCAGTTGACAGAATTCCTCGAAGATTCTTATGACATTATTCAAACTATATTGAGCGAAGAAGGGTTTCAATTACTCCACGAACACCAAATTTCGGCGGGCTGCGGAAGTCCGTCGTAAAGTCCATTAAATATAACTTAAAAGGAATTGTTGGTGACACTTCTCTAATTTTTGGGGAGTTGTCCACTCTTGCAGCACAAATTGAATCCTGGCTCGATAGTAGACCTCTCTTTGCCTCATTATCAGATCCAAATGATCCTTCACCTCTGACCCCGGCACACTTCCTAATTGGCGCAAAGCTGACTCCTGTTCCGGATCGTGATTGGCTATCAAGCTCAACCAATCGTCTCAGCCGTTACCAACAAATCCTAAAAATTGTCTAGATGGATAAAGGGATACATATCTGATTTACAAATACGTACAAAATGGAAGAAGACTCATCTACAGATACTCAAACTGTATACTCTTGTTCTTGTAAGAGAAGATGGACTTCCCCTGTTGGAGAGGCTCTTGGGCAGAGTCATCAAGATATTTCCTGGTTCCGATGGAGTGTTTCGAACTGTGACGATCAATGGAATATATCAGCGCCCAACATGTGAACTTTGTGCTCTTCCTTTTCCGGAAAATCAAGACAATTGGCTTTCAAGGGGGGCGGCTTTGTTCCGTACAAAATGTCTTTTGCTTAAAAAGACTAAATTAGTGAATTTCTTCCCAGCAATGAATACTTCAAGTGTATCATCTGTGAAGGTCGTTTTAGTACCTGCTAGATGACCTGTTCACCATCTGGCAGAAAAAAGTACATGCTTTTGTTCTGTTTTGTTGTTACACAGTTCCGAAAAGTATATCGCAAGAGAAACATCAAGTTCTCATTTCGTTTCCTGGTCGAGTTACTTCGACTCCCTATTAATTTTTTTGAAAATGTAAAAAAAATATACAGATGGAAAAATTCAAAGGGGATTATTATTTGAATTTGGTTTATTTTGTTTGTGAGAAATATAAGTGTTAGTAGAACTCTGTAACGAATTTTTCGTTACTTCCTTATACATAACCAATTTCTCATAACATTTCCGATTATCTTTACGGTGGAACGGGTCAGTAGTCACTGCTCAGGTCGTGAAGAGTGCGCCTTTGTTGTCGTCTCGTGAAAA